>CM059198.1:4451947-4520532 GCA_030323885.1 Branchipolynoe longqiensis
GTGGGAGCACTACACACTGACACACATGCAACCACCAGGTGGCACAGTGGGACCACTACACACTGACACACATGCAACCACCAGGTGGTGCAGTGGGTGCACTACGCACTCACACACATGCAACCACCAGGTGGCACAGTGGGAATACTACACACTGACACACATGCAACCACTAGGTGGTGCAGTGGGAGCACTACACACTGACACACATGCAACTACCAGGTGGCGCAGTGGGAGCACTACACACTGACACACATGCAACCACCAGGTGGCACAGTGGAAGCACTACACACTGACACACATGCAACCACCAGGTGGTGCAGTGGGAACACTACACACTGACACACACACACCCACTAGGTGGCACAGTGGGAACACTCCACACTGACACACATGCAACCTCCAGGTGGCACAGTAGGAACACTACACACTGACACACAAACACCCACTAGGTGGCAACGTGGAAGCACTACACACTGACACACATGCAACCTCCAGGTGGCACAGTGGGAGCACTACACACTGACACACATGCAACCACCAGGTGGTGCAGTGGGAACACTACACACTGACACACATGCAACCTCCAGGTGGCACAGTGGGAAAACTACACACTCACACACATGCAACCACCAGATGGCACAGTGGGAACACTACACACTGACACACATGCAACCACCATGTGGTGCAGTGGAACACTACACACTGACACACATGCAACCACCAGGTGGCACAGTGGGAACACTACACACTGACACACATGCAACCACTAGGTGGTGCAGTGGGAGCACTACACACTGACACACATGCAACCACCAGGTGGCGCAGTGGGAGCACTACACACTGACACACATGCAACCACCAGGTGGCGCAGTGGGAATACTACACACTGACACACATGCAACCACTAGGTGGTGCAGTGGGAGCACCACACACTGACACACATGCAACCACCAGGTGGCACAGTGGGAGCACTACATACTGACACACATTCAACCACCAAGTGGCAACACTACACACTGACACACATGCAACCACAAGGTGGCACAGTGGCAACACTACACACTGACACACATGCAACCACCAGGTGGCACAGTGGCAACACTACACACTGACACACATGCAACCACCAGGTGGCACAGTGGCAACACTACACACTGACACACATGCAACCACCAGGTGGCACAGTGGCAACACTACACACTGACACACATGCAACCACCAGGTGGCACAGTGGCAACACTACACACTGACACACATGCAACCACCAGGTGGCGTGTCACTTAGTAAATAATACTGTTTAGTACAATTTCACTCCGGTCCACATGGCGCACTAATAGTGGGCAGCACCCGTACAATATTTGGTCATCAGGGACCTATGGGCGTAACATGAGTTTAACATATCTGGGCCCATATTCACGATGCGGTGTTAGCTTACACTCGGTGTGTTTGCACTCCTTGCGTACTGATTTTTCGCCGCTAACCCAGAAATCCCGGCCAAAACCAGTTTTGGCTCGCTAACACCGCATCATGAATACGGCCCCAGAGCCATACCGAAGACTTTCTATTTGGGAAGACAGGTCAGATAACTCCTTGCATTTCATTTTTACTCTCTTTTTGTTCTTGGAGATTTATACTGCCTATCATGGATAAGTCTGAATAGACTTGTTTTCACCATTAGACAGTTTGTCGATAGAAAGCCCTAGCCTTCACTTTTACCGACCCAAGAGATTTTGAACCTCCCACACCACATAGACATGTTCTGTGAGCAACTCACGTTTGATGATGTTGTAATTTACACAGCGGTGGAAATCCAAATTGGCAGAGGTGGGGGTATGGGGAATCGAACCACCAACCTTCATATTAGGAGTCCGACCTAGAAAAAAGGTAGGCACTCTAACCAGTACGACACCATGCCTGAGTGAATGAGTGCTGAAATTGTCCCTCCAGGACATTTTGAAATCTATCATCTCTGCAATTCTATTTCAGTTCATTTCAACGAGGTTACATACTGGCTTTTCTGATTTTGGTTATGGTTTGCCTCAAACTAGTCAAACCTAACGCCATATATGGAAGTTGCCAGGCATCGTTTCTATAAGTACCACATTGTCGATATTTGTATAGATGTCCAGTCACCATATAGACATGGTATGAGAACAACTGGCCTTCGATGACGCTGTAAGTTATACACAGCGGTAGAAATCCAAATTGGCAGGGGTGGAGGCACAGGTAATCGAACCACTGACATTCAGATTAGGAATCTGACCTAGAAAAAAGTCAGACAATCTAACCAATCCGCCACAGAGAACACCAGGGCAAGGACTGGTTGGCTCAGTGTCAGGATAATGTGACTGACTGGGATAGCAGGTCATGGTGCTGGTGTTCTGGTCTCCCAGTGGGGCAGCACTATAATGTGGCCATGAATGCGCACTGCCACAAGTCGGTACCCGTCCTTATATATGACCTTTGATTTTGCCAGGACATAAAACCCCAACAACCAACCAGCCAACTTGCCTATCTGTCTATATATCAGCATGGAGAATCCCCCCTGCCGTGACGTCATGCTGCTCATGCAGTCTGCGCATACCCGGGTCCCAGCAGGGGTCTTTAAGAAAACACAGCTGCCCCATAAGTTAATGCTATCGCGGTATAACCTCCACATAGCCTCGATCCTGAAGGAATGAATAGAGATCAGGAAATGGTCGACTAGCTGCCAGATGCCAATGCATACCAATATTTCACAATGGCCTTATTTATCTTGCCCACATAGCACGCTAGTCCCTATATATAATATGTACTTGGTGGTTGCTGATAGGTGCAGTATTCATAAGAACATTTGCTTTGGCAACCCCTAAAGAAAGTGTGGTATTCTGGCTTGTAAGTGCTCAAATTAGAGACCTACAAATTCTGCTAGCTTGTGCAACCGTAGCCAGACATTTGCATTTCTAAGAAATTATTGACAAAATATAATAATTATTGCACCCGTACCCAATCATTCGCATTGCTATGATAACACCTACAAAATGTGATAAGTATTGCACCCGAACCCAATCATTCGCATTGTAGGGTATGACCTACACATATTAGATAAGTATTGCACCCTTACCCAATCATTTACATTGCTAGGATATGACCTACAAATATGTGATAAGTATTGCACCCATACCCAATCATTCACATTGCTAGGATATGACCTACAAATATGTGATAAGTATTGCACCCATACCCAATCATTCACATTGCTAGGATATGACCTACAAATATGTGATAAGTATTGCACCCATACCCAATCATTCACATTGCTAGGATATGCCCTACAAATATTTGATAATTATTGCACCCATACCCAATCATTCGCATTGCTAGGATATGACCTAGACAATGTGATAAGCATTGCACCCTTACCTAATCATTCACATTGCTAGTACATGACGGGGATCATTGGACGCAGTATGAGGATAATGCGACTGAGTGGGATATCGTCTCACGGTGCCAGACCGAGTGTAATGACACTAGCTGAGCGCCTGGCACTGCTTTGCCGGCTCTAACCACAGCTCGTTGTGTTGAGGGATAGCGGGGACATTATTGCCATCTGTGCTGTACATCACATCTGGGAGTCTCTCTAAGTGACCATTACGGCTCCGTGGCCTCCTCCTTTATAGCATTGTTGGCTACGTCGCAGAGTCGGAAATATCTACCCTTGCCGCCCTACCCTCCTTCTCCTCGCCCGCCCTCCCCGCCCCCCCGCTCCCCTTCCCACATCCACTGCCCAACCACATCCCACGTCACATCCTCAATCCTCCCCTTCCCCCTCTCCACCTGCCCTCCCCCCTCCCTCCTCCCCCTCCCCCCTCCCTATGTCCTACCCGTACCCCCTCACCTCATACCCCAACCCCCTCACTCTACACCCTCCCCTACCCCTCCCCTCCCTCCTCCCACTCCCCCCAACCTATGTCCTACCCGTACCCCCTCACCTCATACCCTACACCCCCTCCCTGTCACCCTCCCTCTCCCTCCCTCCCTCCTATGTCTACCCGTACCCCCTCACCTCATACTCCCAACCCCCTCCCTTGTACACCCTCCCCCTTCCCCACTCCCTCCCATCCTCCCCTTCCCCTCCCTGTCCATGTTCCCTCCCTCCGACCTCCCCTCTACCCCACCTCTTACCCCTTCCCTCTCCCCAGCCCCTTCCCGCCCCACCGCATCTCTCCTCCCCCTCCCGCTTCCTCCCTCACATCCTCCCTGCCCCATCCCGCATTCTCCCGCTCCCACATCCTCCCCGCCCCCTCCCGTCCTCCACGCCCCCTCCCGCATCCTCCCGCCCCGTCCCGCATCCTCCCCACCCCCTCCCCTCCCGCCCCCTACCCGCTGCCTCCCTGTAGCGCCCCCTCCCTTCCCCCCGCCCCTTCCCCCCGCCCCCTTCCCCTCCCCCCCCACCCACACACGCGCCAGTCCCACCAGAGTGCCATGCCAGTAGTAAAATCGGCTCAGTGTACGCCAATAGCACATATCTCATCCGATTCCAGTATGTAACTCATAACTACTTACCGTTGTTTGTTGGCGTGTGCAGACCAAGCAACATCTAAGGTCCCCAACACCAAAGGAACCTCCCGCCTCCTAGCTTAGTGCTTGTTGGAGTTTTACATCCTGACAACATTTACGGCCATCACGGCAGGTACTGCATTATGACAGTGCTGCTGGTGCGCACTCATGGTACTGGTCCACTGGGAGATCAGGGCGTTGGCACTGTGACTCGATATCCCACTCACTCACATTATCCTGGTATTGAGCTAACCAGTTCCTGACCTAGCCGACCGCTAGGCTAGGTAGTGACAAATATTCTCTGGTAAGTCAGTGGTTTAACTCGACTGGGAATCAACCTTCTGACCTTCTGCACCGGAAGCCTGCGCTCTACCGATTCAGCAACCATGTCCGGTGCTACTTATGAAGAAAAAGAATTCGAACATATATATGCTCTATAGGCCAGTATACAAGTATAATAAGCCGGAAGATTCATCTACTCCCCCAGCCACTAAGTCATCGGCTGGTCACCTACTCATTAGGTCATCTACTGGTTCCTCATAACCAGAGCACGTGGCGCCACCTACTCGGCCACGCCTCAGAGCCCCTGCGTTCACTCACTGTACCACTGAATTTGTACATATATATATATCCATGTGACTCTTCATCATCATCATCATGATGTCAGTCGCGATGCAACAAAGACTGCTTTCATTACTTGACTGCCGCTCTCCAATTTCATGAAAGCTGCCTGCAAAAGTGTTGAAGTGCTGCTGGCTTTTGCAAGTTAGCAGCGGCACTCTCTCGGGGAGCAAATAGAGGTTTTATACCGGCAAGACCATGTCCAGACAGGCACAAAACTATTTGGCCCTGCAGTGACTGGTCGGGAGATGTTGTGAGTTTCATACATCAACCGCCCTTAATGCTGCCACAGTGAAATGGTTTTCTGTTTAGAGTTTGCTTCCATAGGGTTTGCTTCCTTAGCTGTCCAGAACCTGTACCACAAGGCAGTGGTTTACAACTCTGCAGGGCAGGGGCGTCAAACTCCCTGAGGTACTGCAATACCTGCAATACATGCATACCTACATATATATTGAATACATGCAATACCTGGGTACCTACATATATATATATTGAGTGCTACTTTTAATGTAGAAATAAGTATATGTATGTAAGTGTATGTGACTCTTACATAACGATATACTTAATCCTCAGATGGGGACTGGATCCAATTTGAGTTGAGAAGCAGCGCCCTGCTTGTTTATCTGGTGAGGACAGTTTTCTCTAGACGCTGCGCTGGCAGTCTGCTCCTGATAGACAGGTCCGGGCAAATCCAGTTATCCTAGAGATAACATTATCAAGCTGGGTCTGATGCAAATACAGCGAACGCGAGGACGAATTGCAGTAAAGCGGGTAGTTTTGTTCCGGGTGAGAATTGTGTTGGAGAGCTATATAGGAATCCTGGGTTCAAGAATGCTTATGTGAACTAACAAAAGGCCCTGTCACACTACGACGTATGGTGCCGGCATGTGCGTAACGTATTGAAATAAAATTCAAATCAAAATAGTTCGGCATTCACCAAACTTTTTGCACTGCAGGCGGTCCCAGCAATGTATGAAGCATACATGGAGCGTATGGCTGGCGTATGGCTACCGTATGCGTGGCGTATAGTGAGGTCTACCAAATGTATGGCGACATAAACTCGGCGTGCTGAGACGTGTTTTAACGGTTGGAGGTGACATGTCCAGCGTATGAGTAATGTACACCGACGTATCCCTAACATGCTCCTAATGTATGTCGACATACCCCTAACATACACATAGCATACGAGGAACGTAAGAGACAGCCCTCTTACAGGATGTTGTGAGTATGTTATATACGTCAGCGACGCATGCGTGGCACCGGTTGTAAGTATGGCTAATGCGTGATTCGGTTGGTTATATGTTATGATGGTGTGTTCTATGGATGTATGTTGTTGGAGCAGCCTGGTGATCCGGTTGGTTATACAACGAGGGTGCAATGGGTTGGGCTAATATGTTATGATGGTGTGTTCTATGGATGTATGTTGTTGGAGCAGCATGGGGATCCAATTGGTTTTACAAAGAGGGAGTAGTGGGTTGGGCTAATATGTTATGATGGTGTGTTCTATGGCTGTATGTTGTTGGAGCAGCCTGGTGATCCAGTTGGTTGTACAAAGAGGGAATAGTCGGTTGGGCTAATATGTTATGATGGTGTATTCTTTTTTTAATTTTATTTTTTTATTGAGGCTGTATTTATACTGTCCATAGCATATAAGCCTGGGTATTCAGGCTTGTTTTCAATGCTGGCCAGCTGTAGTGTTGGTGTTGTCTTATCACACAGTAGCTGCTGATAAGGTATTTGATTGCCTGTATTTCAGTAGCAGATAGATAGTTGGTTGGTCTGGTTAGTACTATAGTAGTCTATGTTAATTTTTTTGGATTTTCTTGGCATATATGTGCTTTATTTTTTCTACTCTTATTTCTAGACTAGCCTACTCCTATTTACATATCATAGGCTTGTACGCAGCTGTGAGGTGTGTTATCTGGGTGCTTTTGGTATGGTTACCTTCCATTGGGCGTCTCGCTGGTGGGCCGTGACATGTATCACCTGCCCCTTTGCGGTGCAGCTTAGTTGGGGGTTCCTAGCCTTATTTTGCACAGATATTTTTTGTATGTTTTTAGGTCAGGAATTTGTCGTTCCTTTACTGTTTGGGCATTCCACACCTTGGCAGCCATTTCTAGCGTGCTTCTCTCGTGAGCTTTTATTTGGCTTCTGGTCTGCTTTAGTAGTGGCGCATTATTTGCTCTAGTTGCCCTTTGTGGTTTTGTTAGGAGTTTATTGTCTTGACTATAGCTGTATGCTAATGTTTTCAGATGAATTATTCTCCTATTTTCTAGCAATTTTACTTTGGTTCTTTTGTGTATGTCATAGGTGGGGTGCAGCTTGTCTACTCTGAGGCAGATTTTCAGGGCTCTGTTCTGTAGTGTTTGCAGTTTTTTTAGAAGTTCTTTCTTTGCACCCATGTAGTTTACATCTCCATAGTCAAAATAGGGTAGCACCATGCCCTTGAAGATTTTTATTGACATTTCTTGTGTCATGTAGTCTCTTAGCTTTGCAAATAGCCACAGTTTGTGGTTTACCTTTTGGACAATTTTGTTTATACATAGGTTGTAGTTTAGTTGGCTGTCCAACTCAAGGCCTAGGTATTTGTAATGGTCTACATTTTCTAGTGTTTGGCTTCCTAGCTTACAGTGTAGTTTTCTTTCTGGCATTTGTTTATGCGAGAAGAGAACTGTTTTTGACTTGCTTGTGTTGATGGTTATTTTGTTGGACTCACACCACTCATCCAGTTTTAGTAGGAGCTTGTTTAGTTTAGTTATTACCTCCTCTTCTGTGGTGCCGTTTGCATATATGACTGTGTCATCTGCATATAGTTGGAGGCATTCGGTTTGTAACCATTTTTCAAGATCGTTTATGTAGATTATAAAGAGCAGTGGCCCTAGCACTGACCCTTGGGGTACACCACATGTGACAGGTTGGTTGTCTGATAGTGTATTGTTTATTTTTGTTCTCTGTTGCCTGTCTTTCAGGTAGCATTTTATCCAGTCCATAGTGTTGGATTTTATGCCCATGGATTCTAGTTTTTCCAATAGTATGTTATGGTCTACTGTATCGAATGCTTTGCTGAAGTCAATGAAGGCTGCTCCAACTAATTGTTTTTGGTTCATTGACGCCAATATGTCATTTGTTAGGTTAGCTATTGTTTTAGATGTGGAGTGCAGTTTCCTGAAACCTCCTTGTCTTTCGTTTAGTATATTGTTTTTTTCCAGGTGTTCATTTATGTGTCTATGTAGCACTTTTTCAATGAGCTTGCCTGGGGTTTGAAGAATCGATATTGGCCTGTAGTTTCCCATGTTTTGTTTGTCTCCACTTTTGTGGATAGGGGTAATGGTTGCCATTTTCCAGGCTGAGATAAAATGCCCCTGTTCAAAGGAGATGTTGAATAGGTCGACTATAGTGGCTGGGATGGCTTGGAGTGCCTCTTTCAGCATTTTGGTTGGTATTTTGTCTATTCCACTTGGTTTATTTGTGTCTATGTCATTTATTAGTTTTTTTACTTCTATTATATCTGTTTTGCAGGTGGGGATTTCATTCTGCACAGTTCCTGATCTATTTTCCCACCTTTTTTTAAATTTTCCTGACAGCGTTTGTCCTATTGTGGCAAAGTGCGTGTTCAGTTTGTTTGCTGCATCTTTGTCTGAGAGTATTGTCCCTTCGTTATCTTGGAAGGTTGTGTGCTCTTCTTTGTTATTTTTGGGGAATAATAGGTCTACATTCTTCCAGAATCTGTTTGTATTGCTTCCCCAGTCTCTGTCCTGCTTTATTATGTATTTCTTTTTTGCTGTTCTCACAGCTTTGAGAGAGTGGTTTCTGGCAATATGGTAGGCCAGTTTGTCTTCTATAGTTTCTGTGAGCTTTGCTTTATTACCCAGTTTACTTTTGGCTATGATGAGCGTTAGCAGGTCATTGTCTACCCAGGGGTCCTGGTTTTTTTGTATTTTTATTTTCTTAATGGGGCACATCTCGTCAGCTGATTTTCTTATTTCTGCGATGATGTTGCCCCAATAGATATTAACATCATCTCTGTTTTGTGTGATGTTGTTTATGTTTTGGTGCAGATGATTTTTTAATGCATCTTCTGAGTAGTTTTTTAGGGACCTGCCCATCTTATACTCATAGTGATTTGTGCTTTTTAGTTTTTTCCTTGTTACATATATTAGCTCATGATCACTTATACCCCAGCTCCTGGTGCCCCATTTAGTGGCGTGGTTTGAGTTGGTTAGTATGTTGTTGGAGCAGCCTGGTGTATGTTGTTGGAGCAGCCTGGTGATCCAGTTGGTTGTACAAAGAGGGAATAGTCGGTTGGGCTAATATGTTATGATGGTGTATTCTATGGCTGTATGTTGTTGGAGCAGCCTGGTGATCCAGTTGGTTGTACAAAGAGGGTGCAGTAGGCCTGGGCTGCAGGCAGCCGGTCAGGTCAGGTCAGGAATAGACCAGTTGACCTGAAGGTTTCAACTAACACGGACTATAAATGTGTATATACCTGTATTATAAAACCTGATAGATATGTTACATGACAAGTAATGGCCATGTTTATCTGGAACACTTCACTGTGTCAAACATCTTCTTCGCTTCCATGTTCGGGGTCCGGACGCCTCAGCCGGATCGGTAGAGCGCAGGTCTCCCCTGCGGAAGGTCGGGAGTTCAATTCCCAGTCGAGTCAAACAGATGACTTATTGATATGTGTCGCTTCCTAGCCAGGTGCTCTGCATTAATAGGATAGGGCAAGGACTGGTTGGCTCAGCATCAGGATAATGTGACTGAGTGGCATCTCAGATCATGGTGGCGGTGAGCTGGTTTCCAAATGGGGCAACACTATAAAGTTGCCATGAATGCACACTGTCACAAATCGGGACCCGTCCTGATATGACCCCAGACGTTGGCAGGATGTAAAACTCCAACAACCAACAAATCAATACCTGTCCTGATATGACACCAGATGTTGGCAGGATGTTAAACTCCAACAACCAACAAATCACTTCCTGTCCTGATATGACCCCAGATGTTGGCAGGATGTAAAACTCCAACAACCACCCAATCATGCCATGTGCGGGCGCGGTCTCGTACCCTGGACTGCGGCCCCTGTTGACTGGTCTCGGTGTTTTCGAGTTGGGCGCTACTCCATGTCTGCCACGGGCAGAATGATGCAGAGAAAACCCAAGCACGTCCGCTGATGGCACCATCTGTATTCCTCTCCACAGTTATGTGGGAGCAGGCTCTTATCGCTGTGCAGTCATCCCTCCGTAGAACCGAGTGAGTTATGCACATTACTCAATACCATCACTGACCACGGGCAGCCGCCATTCGGTCCTTCTTGGAAGCTGGTTCCCATAGGCAGGAGCGGGACGTAGCTCAGGCGGTAGAGTGTCCACCTGTGAAGGTGTCGTTCATCCGATCGATCCTGCTCAGTGGACACATTTGCAGTTTGGGCTATTTTCCGTTCCAACCAGTGGTCCATAACTGGTTCATCAAAGGATGTGTTATGTGCTGTCCTGTCTGTGGTGAAAATGCATATACGTGCTTCTACCAAAACGGTAGACATACGCTCAACTCATTCGGCCATCCCGTCTGGTCCATGAAAGAGAGTACATCCGAGGTTTACCCACCACGGATTATTAGTAACGTCTGAGGTGTAGCCACGGCAAACTATTTGTAACATCCGAGGTGAACCCACGCCGAACTATTAGTAATGTAGAACCATCTCGTACTGGATGCAATGCTAGATGCTGTCACATACTAAATCTGGGTCACACAAGTTGTGAATGAGGTCAGCTTGTAGCAAGCTCTGACAGCTCCTAGTTGCAACCTCCATTGACCCACATTTGCTCCAGCCTCGTTATGAATTATGAATATTAATTGCCCCCACCACCTCATTCTGAAGTGTCGCTCTGGGACTATGTAAGGTGTGATACTCAATCGCCATTGGTTGATTTACTGTAGGTCGATCAACAGCCCCATTCTTCATTTCCTCACTGGATTAGCTTGAGTCAGCTGTAGTGCATTCGCTAAGATTGTTTTGTATTATTAATAAAGTATCACAGTCTGATGGTTTTGAGTTTCTACCTTACTACAGTTTGAAGTAACTTTTATTTTAACATTTAAGATATTGAAAGTGAAAGCATACACAATTAATTTTGTGAAGGACACCACAGATCTGACACCATAACCACCACACAACAATACATAGTTGGATAGGGGGCCGTTCAAATATAAAGGCTCAGTCACACCTTACCGGATTGGGGTACCGGATAGAAAACGGACACTGTCCGATGAAATACATCAATGTCCATTGTATATACGGTATGCATCCGGCATGCCCGTTCTCTGCCAGGTGGTGTCCGGTGTGTATGGTGGCAAGTTTTGAATGCGCACAACACTTGTACCGCACACCCCCTGACTGACATGTATGATTGGTGTCCGTTTTAAGTCTGTTTAGTCCATTTTGTCCGGTTCATGTCCGGTACCCATCCGTTAAGTCTCAGGTTTGCTTCCTGCAGTGTCCATTGACGGTGTTGCGGGAATTCGGTCAGTACATGCTTTCAGGGCGTCCGTGAACAGTCCAGTACGTGTCCTGTCCTTTTGTTTGACATGTGGTTGTCATCCGTTCATTGTCCGGTTAGCGTCCAGTGGCTATTCGGTAATGTACATTCCTTGTCCGTTTAGCCACGCCACATAACACGTACAATTTTCCGATCTAATGGCATGAGGATAGATGTGAACTCTACTATAATAAATTGCAACTTTTCTATATAATGGTAAATGGTAATATATAAAATCCAAAGGCATATGAGGGATATGTGGAGTTGGTAGACTATTACGCATTAGGTATAGAAACTGTATAGTAAAATAGTATAGAGGAGGAGTGTCACTTCTTAGATAGTCTTTGGAGGAGTCACCTCACATACCCTCTCCCCCCCATGGTGTTATTTATGGATCACTGGCCACCACAAGGCACTGTAGCCAGCATGACAAGGATACAACAGATTGAACTCTGTTGGATACAACAGATTGAACTCTGATTGGTGGATCAACCCATGTGACGACTGCCATCTTGGATTCTAGAAACCTATATAAGATAATAAACCAGGGAGTCTCACTCTCCTACTTTCACTCTTTACCTACTTGCCTTCATTACCTGTATTGATTTCTCTTAGCTTGTCCACAGCACTCACACCACCAGCCGGCGACTTTACAACGTGTACCTACACCCCCAACCCCTAAGCGCGCTACATACGATTTGAATGGCCCATATGGGTCACTAACCCCTGGATGGACCCCAGAAGGCCCTCCATTTATTCTTAATGCTACATTAATTTAAACCTTGAACTTATGCAAAATACATCGTCGCAATAAATCAGCAATTGAACTGTTTACCTAGAGTCAGATGTGTCCAGATGAAATGGTGAATATAGCGTGTATAAATAACAGCATCATTAAAGGACAGTTGTTCACATCAATACCATGTCTATGTGGTGGGGGAGGTTACAAATTGCTTGGGTCGGAAAAATTGTAAGCTCAGGCTTTCTATTGACCAACTGTCTAATGGTGAAAACAAGACTATTCAGACTTATTGATGATAGGCAGTATAAATCTTCAATAAAATACACAACAAAACGCCACGAACACAACCATGCAGTACATATATACATATTATGTCATATACATATACATACACATACATATACATTTGCATATATAAAAATATATATATTATTCATTACACGACCAACACAATGCCAATATGGTTCTCAAATCTCTTGTTGGCTAAAACCAACCCATGTACTTAAAACAAAAATTCAGTGCAGCAGGCGTCTTACTGATGTGTGGGGCTGGCTTATAAACCCCCAGACAACACACAAACCCTACTTGCATGCACTCACAGGTGCTAACCATACAGCTCAAGCTACTTGTTCCAGAAATTTCCAAAGGTCCTCATACAACTAATCTACTCCAGTACCATTAATATAATATTTATGTAAAACTCTACTTTTATATTTCACATAACGGCAGACAAAAAGGAAGCAGGTTGTCCTTGTCGTGTCTCCTCTGTGTCTCCTCTATGTCTCCTATGTGCCTCCTATGTGTCTCCTAAGTGTCTCCTCGGTGTCTGCTCTGTGCCTCCTATGTGTCTCCTGTGTGTCTCCTTTGTGTCTCATCTGTGACTCCTCTGTGTCTCCTATGTGTATGTGTATCATATCTCCTATGTGCCTCCTTTGTGTCTCCTCTATGACTCCTCGGTGTCTCCTCTGTGACTCCTTTGTGTCTCCTCTGTGACTTCTCTGTGTCTCCTCTGTGTCTCATATGTGCCTCCTATGTGTCTCCTATGTGTCTCCTCAGTGTCTGCTATGTGCCTCCTATGTGTATGTGTATCCATCTCCTCTGTGCCTCCTATGTGTCTCCTCTGTGACTCCTCTGTGACTCCTCTGTGTCTCCTCTGTGTCTCCTCTGTGTCTCCTCTGTGTCTCCTCTGTGTCTCCTCTGTGTCTCCTATGTGTATCCTCTCTGCCTCCACTGTGTCTCCTCTGTGTCTCCTATGTGCCTCCTCTGTGTCGCCTATGTGTCTCCTATGTGTATATTCGGTGCCTCCACTGTGTCTCCTTTGTGTCTCCTATGTGCCTCCTCTGTGTCACATATGTGTCTCCTATGTGTATCCTCTGTGCCTCCACTGTGTCTCCTCTGTGTCTCATATGTGCCTCCTCTGTGTCGCCTATGTGTCTCCTATGTGTATCCTCTGTGCCTCCACTGTGTCTCCTCTGTGTCTCCTATGTGCCTCCTCTGTGTCGCCTATGTGTCTCCTATGTGCCTCCTATGTGTCTCCTGTGTGTCTCATGTGTGTCTCATGTGTGACTCATCTGTGTCTCCTATGTGTATGTGTATCCTATCTCCTATGTGCCTCCTTTGTGTCTCCTCTGTGACTCCTCTGTGTCTCCTCTGTGACTCCTTTGTGTCTCCTCTGTGACTCCTCTGTGTATGCTATGTGCCTCCTATGTGTATGTGTATCCATCTCCTCTGTGCCTCATATGTGTCTCCTTTGTGACTCCTCTGTGTCTCCTCTGTGTCTCCGCTGTGTCTCCTCTGTGTCTCCGCTGTGTCTCCTCTGTGTCTCCTCTGTGTCTCCTAAGTGTATCCTCTGTGCCTCTACTGTGTCTCCTCTGTGTCTCCTATGTGCCTCCTTTGTGTCGCCTATGTGTCTCCTATGTGTATCATAGGTGCCTCCACGGTGTCTCCTCTGTGTCTCATATGTGCCTCCTCTGTGTCGCCTATGTGTCTCCTATGTGTCTCCTCTGTGCCTCCACTGTGTCTCCTCTGTGTATCCTATGTGCCTCCTCTGTGTCGCATATGTGTCTCCTATGTGTATCCTCTGTGCCTCCAATGTGTCTCATCTGTGTCTCATATGTGCCTCCTCTGTGTCGCCTATGTGTCTCCTATGTGTATCCTCTGTGCCTCCACTGTGTCTCCTCTGTGTCTCCTATGTGCCTCCTCTGTGTCGCCTATGTGTCTCCTATGTGTATCCTCTGTGCCTCCAATGTGTCTCCTCTGTGTATCCTATGTGCCTCCTCTGTGTCACCTATGTGTCTCCTATGTGTCTCCTCTGTGTCTCCTATGTGCCTCCTCTGTGTCGCCTATGTGTCTCCTATGTGTATCCTCTGTGCCTCCACTGTGTCTCCTCTGTGTCTCATATGTGCCTCCTCTGTGTCGCCTATGTGTCTCCTATGTGTATCCTCTGTGCCTCCACTGTGTCTCCTCTGTGTCTGCTATGTGCCTCCTCTGTGTCGCCTATGTGTCTCCTATGTGTATCCTCTGTGCCTCCACTGTGTCTCCTCTGTGTCTCCTATGTGCCTCCTCTGTGTCGCCTATGTGTCTCCTATGTGTATCCTCTGTGCCTCCACTGTGTCTCCTCTGTGTCTCCTATGTGTCTCCTCTGTGTCTCCTATTTGTATCTTATGTGTATCCTCTGTGTGTCCTCTGTCTCTCCTATGTGTATCCTCTGCGTGTCCTGTTTGTCTCCTATGTGTGTCCTGTGTGTCTCCTCTGTGTCTCCTCTGTGTGGTCAGCATCTGCCCATTATGGATCGTCATATGGATTCCCATGTCGCAGTGCTATTGTGACGGTTCATGGCGAGTGGACAAACCTCCTTCTGCATCTACTGCTGTCACCCCGCTGTCAACCCGCTGTCACCCCGCTGTCAACCCGCTGTCAATAAATCCATTCTGTTCTAGGCGACAAGCCGAATGTAATCTTGGTTGCGCTAAGTTTGACCGATATTACTTATTTTATTTAGGCTGGAGCCATTAGACAAAAGTTTATCCGTGTTGTTCCCGACGTGATATGACCTTAGATGTTACTAGAACGTAAAACAACAACAAACACACTTATCCGTGTTCTGAACTAACGCAGTTCCTCTGACCTTGTATAACGTCCGCGGCAAATAATAATCCCCATTATGTTCATAGGGCAGTGCAAATAGGTCAAGTGTGGACACTAGGATACAAGAGAGAACTAGCATATATACTTCTGATGTATAATGCATTATACAAGTATAAATGCAATGGAAACATATACCTTACATATATATTCCTCCTTGGTGCATTGGGGGTGCCCCCCCCCCCCCCAGCAGTCGGGGTATTTGGTGGGTGCCCCCCCCCCCCCTCCTCACGCCACACACACTGTAGTAATATATGGTTTTATTAAAGTGACCGGGCATTCTGGCCGAATCGGTAGAGCACAGATCTTGCATGCGGAAGGTGGAGACTTTGGTTCCTGGTTGAGTCAAAACCAATGACTTTGATGCTTGCTGCTCGCTACCCAGATGCTCGGCATTAATATGATATGGCAAGGACAGGTTAGCTCAGTGTCAGGATAATGTGATTGAGTAGGATATCAGGTCATGATGGTGGTGTTCTCTGTGGCAGAGTGATAAGAGTGTCTGACTTTTTTCTAGGTCAGACTCCTAATCTGAAGGTCAGTGGTTCAATTCCCTGTGCCCCCACCTCTACCAATTTGGATTTCCACTGCTGTGTATAACTTACAGCGTCATCAAAGGCCGGTTGCTCTCATACCATGTCTCTGTGGTGTGGGAGGTTAAAAATCTCTTGGGTCGGTACAAGTGTAGGCTCGGGCTTTCTATCAACTAACTGTCTAATGGTGAAAACAAGTTTATTCAGACTTATCCATGATAGGCAGTATACATCTTCAAGAACAATGATGCTCCCAGTGGGGCAGCACTATTAAGTTGCCATGAGTGTGCACTGTCACAAGTCGGTACCCGTCCCAAAAGACGAGACGGACGCTCTACTCATTTGGCCATCCCGTCTGGTGGTTTGACTGGAGAAGCGGGACAGAATCGTTACACTAACCTCATCTTATGTGCACTTGTGGAAAACAGATTTTGCCGAGAGGACGATGAAGGATTGTAGAAGGAGTGTACACCGTTCACGGTGGCCGAATCGGTAGAGCGCAGGCTTGCCATGTGGAAGGTTGTGAGTTGGAATCCAACCCGAGTCAAACCAATGCCTTATACAATTGATACTTGTCTCTACCTAGCCTGGCGCTCGGCATTAATAGGATAGGGTTTTGGACTGGTTAGCTCAGTGTCAGGATAATGTGACTGAGTGGGAAATCTGGTCATGGTGCTGGTGACATGGTCCCCCTAGTGTGCCAGCACTATAAAGTTGCCATGAGAGCACACTGCCACAAGTCGCCACCCATTCTGATATGACCTTAGATGTTGCTAGGATGCAAAACTCCAAGAAATATGCCTGTGTATTCATGACATCATAGTGTAGAAGGATGTTCCTGTAGTAGTCCTAACACGTCATAGGTGGGTCCTTTTATAGTGCGTTTTTCTCATTATTTGTTCATTATATTCACAGAATATTTCACACAGTGATAGTCATCGTCACGCCGCTGTTCCTTGCCCTATATCCGAGCGCCAGACTAGGAACCACTATCAGCTTGTCGTGAGGGGTGATACAAATGGGAAACATTGAGCCTAGAATGGGAGTCAAACCCACATTCCGGGCCTCTGCGCTATCCATTACACCTGATATCACCATCACATCTCCACCAGGTTGGAGAGCTTACCTCGTTTGAGCTACGGTGGTTAACATACCTAATTCGAGCCCTGGGTCAATTTCGAAGGTCGAATTTCATATAAGATTAATGTGCATGTTCACAAATATGGTTGTGGAACATTGAGTTTTGGGAGGTTTACATATTGGAATACATCACTAGAAAGCACAAAATTATATCTAATTTCCTGAATATTCATAGGACATTTAGTTGGGAACGGATCGAGTAAATTAACAGTGAATATTAGGAACTAATTCAGTAGTTGCAACACATGTCTACAGGACAGAACTGCCCATGATAGTACTGTGTTGGTATAGCCATTAATCCTAAACAATAGAGGAACATCCAGTCAACCATGGGGGTATATGCTGGCCTGTGGCCCACTCATATACTTCTACTTGCCACTGGGGGAGGTCCTGTGGGGACTGTTGTACATCATTTAGATATATTTTGTGCATACCAATATATATATATGCATAAGAAATAATTCACTGTGATTATGCATCTGATGCATAATCACCACAAATATGGCTGGTATTGCTGGTACAACATTAAGAAAAACCTACCTTAAATACCTTAGACAAATAAGTGTTCACACTTCCTGTCTACCATTCACTATTTCACTATTATTGTATTTGATTTATTTTATTGTTGGTTATCACTTTTTATTTCTATTCTCAAGAGGTCAGTAAGCTATGCTCATAAATAACACTGTAATTATGCATCTGATGCATAATCCCCACAAATATGGCATTTCTTGCTGTTACAGCAACATTAACATTCAACTTACCCTGTATATTATTGCATTTATATTTTATTTATTTCATTGTTGGTTATCACATTTTATTTATATTTATATTATTTGAATTGAGGCCTGATGCCGGCAGCCTCGGCGCCGGGAGGCTGGGAACCCTGGCACCAGGAAGCCGGGATTCCTTGCGCCAATAGGCTGCCATCTCCTCCCATGCCGAACCCGAACCCTGTATGCCTATTATAAATTACATACATACACCTATACATACCTATACATACCTATACATACCTATGCATACCTATGCATATATATACACATATTTCATATACATTCCTATACATTCATATGCATTCATATACATATATATATGCATATAAACGTACATAAACATACATAAACAATTTTTATATCTACCCACTATGGACCAAATTATGTAACTACCATAGTCATGAGTCTGAATTGAATGAATGAATATACATATGCATACATATACATACATACATATACATACATATGTATACACCCGGAAACCCAAACCCCCTATGCCTGGTGCCGGGAAGCCGGTATTCCCGGCGCCGATAGGCTGACATCGCCTCTCCCACACACCCGGAAACCCAAACCTCCTATGCCTATTATAAATGTTACACATATACATACATATACATACATATACATACATATACATACATATACATGCATATACATGCATATACATACATATACATACATATACATACACACATATACATACATATACATACATATGCATACATATACATACATATACATACATATACACACATATACATATATACATACATATATATACATACATATATATACATATACATAACATTATCTGATGCATAATCCCCACGAATATGGAATTTCTTGCTGGTACAGCAACATTAATAAAATCTTACCCTGTATATTATTGCATTCATATTTCATTTATTTTATTGTTGGTTATCACATTTTATTAATATTTATATTATTTGAATTGAGGCCTAGTGTCGGGAGTCTCGGCGCCGGGAGGCCGGGAACCATGGTGCCGGGAAGCCGGTATTGCCGGCACCGATAGGCTGCCATCTCCTCTCCCACACACCCAGAAACCCAAACCCCCTATGCCTATTATAAATGTTACACATATACATACATACATATACATACATACATATACATACATATACATACATATACATACAGATACATACATACACATACATATACATACATATGCATACATATACATACATATACATACATATACATACATGTACATATATATTAACATACATATATACATATATATACATATATATATATACATATACATACATACACATCTATATATACATATGCAGACATATATACATGACTCTACACATATGCATATAAATACATATTGTATTTAGAGATGACTGCATCACATATCTTAGAGTGGTCCTCCATTTGTCACTGCTAAGTTAATTCATATGTAGTCTGTGTCACTATCAGACTTATTGCAACAATGCAAGGGGCCTAGGCTCTGACACTTTCACACTCAGATTTTAACCAAACACTGCCATTACCCTGAATAACATTCCATTTATATTTAATTTATTTTTGATTATGCATGTACATGTACACATACTTTTAAACCTATATGTATATATGCATATATGCACATAGATCTGTATGTACTATATATATAATATATAAATAATATTGCAATATCAGGTGAAGAATAACTTACCAGTGTTCCTAAATGTAAGGATGACTTCACAATGGTAATCCATTTGCAAGTAACAAGTTGACTGTTGTGTAGTGTGTGCCTTCAGAAATATGTGTGTGCAGTGCACTGTTGCACACACCCTTATAAACCAAATCCAATCCACTCTCACACCTATTCAAAGGGCATAAGCTCTGACACATACACACTCAGTGAGCTCAGCTGTCAGTGGAGGTGCAGCCCAGAGAACCATTGGCAACCTGAGGTGTGAAAGCTTTCCTTGGCAGTTTTTGGTTAAAATCTGAGTGTTAAAGTGTCAGAGCTTAGGGCCCATGCAATAAGTCTGAGAGTGAAACAGACTACACATGGGTTAACTTACCAGTGACAAATGGAGGACCACTCTACAAGATGTGATGCAGTCATCTCTAAATACTGTATGTATTCACATATATATATATATATATATATGTATATATAATTATGTAGTCACATATATAGGTCTCAATATGTATATATGTATACACATATGTAGATGTAAATGCATGTATATATAGACATATATACACATAAGTGCATATGTAATATGTATATATGTATATACACATAGGTATATGTATATTTATATGTATACACATACGTATGTGTATATGTATATTTATATCTATATATATATATATTATACGTATACTTACATGTATATGTAAATCTAAAAATAATTAGAGTCGGTTGAAGTAGAGTTGGGAAAGTTGAATTGAGTAAGTGTGTATTGCACATGTAATATGCAATGTATCTGGACACTTTGATTATTGTTTTTTATGTATATACAGTATAACCATTTATCCTATAAAAAAAAAGCCGGTGGGATCTCAGGTGACCTTATAACCACATAAAAGTTTGGTTTAACTGTACCAGAAGTAGCCTGGGGCATGAAATTCTGTTTGGATTAACTGATAATTTGGATTAAATGACTTTGGTTTAACCAACTTTTTTATATGATAAATGGTAGTATTTTGCGGGCTGCCCAAAAAAGTTTGGATTAACTGATCGTTTAGTTTAACCGAGCTTGGTTTAACGGGGTTGTATTGTATCCATATATAAACATATATTTGCTGAGTGGTTGGCATTTTTATTTGATTTATTTTACTTTTGTTTATTACTTTTTACTTCTATTCAAATATGTGGGATGTGGTGGAGGGAGGCTCGGGACTGGGAAGCTGAGAGGCTATGCATATCATTTTAAAGCGATAAAGTGTTTATTAATATATGTATATATGTATATGTGTATATATGTCTATATGCTGTCACAACAATAAAATAAATCAAATACAATAATATTTAAGGTAGGTTTTTCTTAATGTTGTACCAGCATCTTTGTGGTGATTATGCATCAGATGCATAATCACAGTGAATTATTTATTATGCATATATATATATTGGTATGCAAAAAATATATCTACATGATGCACAACAGTCCCCACAGGACCTCCCCCAGTGGCAAGTGGAAGTATATGAGTGGGCCTCAGACCAGCATATACCCCTATTGTTGGCTGGAGGTCCCTCTATTGTTTGGGATTTATGGCTATACCAACACAGTTATAACATGGGCAGTTCTGTCCTGTAGCCATGTGTTGTAACTACTGAATTATTTCCTAATATTCACTGTTAATTTACTCAATCCGGTCCCAACTAAATGTCCTATGAATATCCAGGAAATTAGCTATAATTTGTGGCTTTCTAGTGATGTATTCCAATATGTAAACTTCCCAAAACTCAGTGTGCCATAACCATATTTTTGAACCTGCTACCTAATCCTATATAAAATTCGACCTTGGAAATGGAACCGGGGGTCGAATGAGGTATTTCAACACCATAGCCCGATCGAGGTAAGCTCTCCAACCTGTCCACGCGGCCTCTTGCCTGAGAGATCAGTGGAAATCCTACAGTCCTCCGCTTATTAAGTTATTAGTTTGACTTGGTCGTGGATCGAACCCAAAACCCACCACACTGGAAGCAGGTATTGATCTAGATAAAGGACTCACCTGTTACTCTGTTCAGAGGTGAATGACAACCCTATGTAGAAGCTGGAGAAAATGTGTCTCACTATTGATGGTCTTATGGCCCTGTCACACTACGACGTGACTACGTCAGCGTAAGCAGAACGTGAAAATAATTATATTACGTCGACGTTATGGGCGTAATATGCAAATTGTGGACGTGAGCGTAACGTGAAAGTAACGTTGGTGCACGTCGTGACCTTAGGAGCTGTAACGTGACAACGTTAGGGGGGAGGTGTAATTGGCGACGTGACCGGGCGTTAGTGTAACGTGAGCGTAACGTCGCCGTAACGGGTGCGACGTGGACGTAACGTGACCGTAACGCCAACGTAACGTGACCGTAACGTGACCGTAACGTGACCGTAACGTGACCGTAACGTGACCGTAACCGTGACCGTAACGTGACGCGTACCGTGACCGGTAACGTGACCGTAACATGACCGTAACGTGACCGTAACGTGACCGTAACGTGACCGTAAGCGTGCAAAAAGCTGCCCACAACTTGCTCCCACCCGGGCCGTCGGTCTGATGTGACATAACGTGACTCTATCGTCATTTACGCTGCATAACGATCGCGGAACGTCTACCTAACGTCATTGTCACGTCATCCCGACGTAACGGCTTCACGTCGAGATACGTCGAAAGTTTTGAACAGGTTCAACCTTGACGCGCGCCGACGTAACATGACGTAATATGACGTAGCTCGACGTCACTCTAACGTCATTATGACGTCATCATAACGTAACCCAACGTACGGCAACGTAATGACGAAAAATCGTCATGTTAGGCTCACGTTGGCTCGTTACGTCGTAGTGTGACAGGGGTATTAGTTCGGCATCCCTACCTTCAGGTGATTAGAATCCAATAGCCACACTCCGGCTGTGTATATATGGCTTCCCTCAACATATACTCTCCAGAGTGTTCGAATCACCTAATATCAAGGCATAATGACACAACATAAGTTTGACGTGAGTCCATGAAGTAAATCCTCAATATTTGAATGAACTGATTGTACCATCTGACTACTTGAACCAATGAAAACGACTGCTTCCTGACCTAGATTGGATTAGTACCCAGGCACCTCTCAACTTCCTGCCAATGGCATGTAGAGATGTCAGTTCTGTCAATTCAAACTTTAAAGTTCACTGACCTACTGACCTACTGGACTAATCTACTAATCAGTTCAAAAGTTGAACGTAAATATATCAAGGTATGTGAAAAATACGAAGAGTTTATGCGCAAAACCATGTAAAGGCCGATCAGAAAATGTAATTTAAATAAAAGATTGTTACATGAAAATAATTTAATTTCTCACTAATTCCATCTTTATTATGATCATATGGATATGGAGCAATGAAACAGAAATATAGGAATATTAAAAAAACACCTTTTGACAAGGTTGGATTGCAATGTTTATCTCCATTTTTGGATAATTATTTTGCTTTTCAGATTAAGAATGTATGTGTTCATTTCATTTACCCACATTTTATCCACTGTTTATGTAGGGTTGTTCTTCACCCTACACACCTTACTAGTATTCAACTCATTCGGCCATTTGGGTCCAGTTCACAATAAACGCACTATTTCCGCCACCAACACACAATCCAACGCAGTTTGTAGCTTTCATGGTGTGGCACCCAGCTCACGGTCCAGCATGTGGGTTCGATTCCCGCTCTAGGCGCACCGTTTTCAATTTCCATCTCCCACTCCCCCCATAAGCTGATATTTCCTGGTCTGTCACTCGGATATTGCTAGGACAGGGCAACACGTCCAATAGAGGATTTCAACCACCGAGGTGCCACCGAGGGAGCAGCTCACAGTAAGCTAGGTCGTATAAAAAAGGTTTATTGCGCACCCGGAAGTGACGCAGCGATAACTTGTCCACATGCTGCCGTTCATGACCGATGCCAGGGCAGTTTAAATTCGAGTCCAATGAATAGTAAGCGTCTCAACAAAAAAACAACTATGCAGGCTTATATCCTGTGTTAAAGGCGCATAGTCCAACACATTATTTGTCATAGCCGTAGCTAGGAATATGTTTTCGCTGTGAAGATTCATTCTTGCAACGGTAAATACTTCAGGTGTGAGGCATTATGGGGGGCGGGGGGGGGGGAGGGTATACACCCTCCCACCAGGAAATGTTGAAATCTAGAGGCTCTGAAATGTCCTGTCCACCCATTTGAGGAGGTTATATATATATATATATATATAGGTCTTTTCTCTAGCTATTGATCCGAACCCATCAGTTCGTGGGTTCGAATTCAGGTCGAGCTAAACCAATGATTTAACAATTGATACTGTCGCTTCCTAGCCTGATGCTCAGCATTATTAGGATAGGGCAAGGACTGGTTGGCTCAGTGTCAGGATAATGTGACTGAGTGGAATATCAGGTCATGGTGCATTCCCAGTGGGGCAACACTGTAAAGTCGCCATGAGTGCGCACTGTCACAAGTCGGTACCCGTCCTGATATGACCATAGATGGTGCTAGGACGTAAAACAACAAACACACTCTAGCTATTGCTCTGATTTTCGAACCCAAGGCATTGATATAGGTTTGATTCTACATCTCCAACTTCTTTGTTTGTTTGTTGGGTTTTTCACATCCTAGCAACATCTATGATAGGACAGGTACCGACTTGTGACAATATACTCATGATGCCTTCATAGTGCTGCCCCACTGGGAGATCAGTCTACCTGCACCATGGTCCAATATTCCACTCAGTCACATTATCCGGATTCTGAGCTAACCAGTCCGTACCGATCCTAGTAATGCCGAGTGCCAGGCTATGTAGCGACAAGTCTAAATTGTTGTAAGTCATCGGTTTGACTCGGATGGGATTCGAACTCCTGACCTTCCGGTATGGGAAGCCTGTGCTCTACTGATAGGGTCGCCGCGTCCGGTGATATCTGTGTCGGCCCATCTAAAGGCTCCCGTCCTGATATCACCTTAGATGTTGCTAGGACATAAAACAACAACAAACAGACGTCTACAGGCTTAGTACTAAGTCAATGTATTAGAACCTGTTACTGCTGAAGCCTTATGGCATCAGAGTTTTGATGTGTATGCCAAAATTAAATTGCCCTATTTTTCTTCAATCATCTCAAAGATTAGTCATTTAAATCAAAGTTAGCATGGTTTATAATATTAATCAAGCTGATATATTTATTTAGCAAAAAAAGCCAGAAACTTAAAACCATCGGACTAGCACCTTTAAGCCCCAATGTTGGCAGACATTTAAGATGATGCCATCTGTGGTGATAGCAATCTAAATGCTGCCATTTCTGGTTGAAGGGCACAGACATATAAGCGCTATTACTGGGAATTGCTTTGAATACGCTTAAAGTTCACATCCTGCTTCAGAGCCATCACTCCCAACATTATGACGTCATAGAGTGTTTTGTTATAGTGTAATATATGGGACATTCTCTGAAACTGTGCGCTAAAGTGTGGCATGGAAACAAAAAGTGATAACCTTCCAAATAGTAGCAGAAAACATTCCAAATAATAGTAGAATCCATGTTCATATGCCAGTTTATATGTTGTGCATATGTCACAGTTGAAAACAAAAAGCTATTTCGCTTCAGGATTTTCATGTTACACAAAATGAGCAATACGTTAATATCAAGTGTGCAACACGGAAATCAAACACACGTCCAGAACCTCAATTGTGCCTACCCAGCAAATTATAAGAACATTTGATTGATTATCCTTAAGCAGACACGATTACAATTTATATCTTAGAATACAAAATATCTTTAAAAGTTTGGGTAAATGCACGGTGTTGAAGTGTACATTTTCACATTGTCACTCTAGCCCATCATACAAGCATGCTTTTGATACGTGTTGTGGGATAGATCAAATACAGGTAGTATTGCTAATACACTTAACGTACAAAGGCAAGAATAATTATTTCACTTGCTACCAAAAAAAAGGGAGAAATAATGATCACCATCATAACATGGAAACCAAATGTGTAGTGCCCATTTTCAGAGAATGACCCATCTATATCCTGAATTACCAAAATTATCGGCTATTTCGTAAAAATTGCCCATTTTAGAATTTATCGCAATATATATTGTTATATATACAGGTTGGGTCTTCGTGTAGTTTGTGGCATAACCTCTTTCTTTATATAGGTAATATATATAATAAAAACATATATATAAATAAATACATATTTATATATGAATAATTAAATATATATAAGAATTAAAACATGAAAATAATAATCCATGAATACAAATAAAATATATAAATAAATAATATAAATAATACATATAAATAATAAATATGAATAATAAATATATATATTAATATCTGTCATATGTATTCATTATATATCATTGCAGCATCGGTACACAGGACGAGGAGGCATGACATTGGGATAACATGGCATTTATTCCGGGCGGCCCCCGGGGGCATTACATGATGTGAGCGAGCCGGAGGCTGCATGGAGCAAAGTCATGGGGTGATCGCGGTCAAATATGAGAGTGGGATGAGTGAGGCGAGACATATGAGCATAGGCGATGAACATGTGTATATAGTGGTTATTAGTGGGTAGCATAAATAACCTATTGTAATATAATATGATATGTAATTATAGTAATTGTTTAGTATGATTGTTATATTATATGGCGATATTAATTATGTGAATTGCTGGTTAATTAATAGCGATGTATGGTATAATGATAATATATATATAATTTCTTATGATTAAGTGCGGCGTGGGTGGGTGGGTAAAGAAAGTTAGGTGTGGTCAGTCCTGTTGTTGGGAGCGGAGTGACCAGTGGTGTGTGTGTTAGGGAGGAGCTGGTGTGTGTGAGTGGTTGTGTGCTCAGTGAGCAGCAGGAGGCAGGGAGCAGTGAATGTAGGTCGAGTGAGTAGGGGGGTGGTGCAGTGAGGAGTGTGGGTACCCCCCTTTGAGTCCGCCCCCCGGCCACGGGGGAGGGGGGGGAGAGGGGGGGGTCCAACGGCCTCGCCGACCCGTGCACCCCGCAAGGACAATTCAGAAATTCAGGCCACTCCGTGTGCCAAGCTTGCATGCCAGATATTTTGTCCGGTATCTGTATATATTTATATGATGTATGACGAATTATGCGAGTATAAAGATTCGTAAGGGTTAATTATTATTATTATTTGTTATACTCTGTAGGACCAACACTCTACACGTGGCTCCACCTTCCCTCCTCGCCTCCACCGGATGTAGAGTAGTGTCAGTCGTACCAGAGAATATATATATATATAATATTATCTATATAATGTACATGCATAGTGGGTATACGGAACGAAAAGAATCGTTGGATCTAGGGTTCCTAGTATAGGGAAGACAGAGTTGCATTGGTTTGTACAGTCAAGATGCAGGTAAGTTTTGCTACTTGGTGAAGCGGTGTGGTTGTTACTCACAATCATGACGTTGTGAAGTGACTGACCAGCGAAGTGTACTCTGCCCGCTTTGAATCCAAGAAGTGGCTTCATCCTCAGCAGAAGCACATTACCCAGCCCTCCTGTGGAGGAGCCATTTCTCCACAGGAGGAGGTGAGGACAACTCGCTACACTATGTACTTTGCAATGTTTACATTGTGGGTGATTCAACAGGAATGATGGCGCACCTTCTTCCGCTGCCTCTGGACTCATCGTCAGCCGGACGAGTGAGTTTGTCTCTCCATCCACCCGATTAGCCAGTGGGCTTTCACACCTGCAGCTGCCAAACCCGCCGACACACCATCGCTTTCCGATTAGCCGACTATGGACAAACATTCCATCTACCCACCCTACTGCTTCGGTTGTACTTTATAAAGGCTGGACCTGAGTGCTCCCGTTTTTTAGTGAATAAACTCTTCTTATCTGCACTTCTCCAGTCTGAGATTCTATCCCGGAGCCATACACTGTGAGCAAGACCCTGTGTGACCAAGATGGCTTTGCTAAATAGTCCATCCAGCATTTATTAGAGAATGCTGCGATAACATTGGCCATCGATATTTAATCAGTTTGCCCACCATTAATGATGCCCGTCCGCTCTGCAGTACTAGCCTCGTTTTCATCGCCACAATCTGCCATCCAACTCATTCGCGAATCTGTCAGAGCTGGCAATGAGGGCCGATAAATCTGACAGTAATGTGAGCACAGCAGATGGTTTATAACCAGCGAATGGCTCGGGTACCATTGACACATAAGGATGGGACAGTCAGTTTTATGAGGATGGCTTCTGGACCAGTAACATATCTGGATGAGGCAGTCAGTCATATGAGGATGGCTCGGGTACCAGTAACATATCGGGATGAGGCAGTTGACGCTGTGAGGATGGCTTGGGGACCTGTAACATATCGAGATGAGGCAGCCAGTGTTATAAGGATGGCTTGGGGACAAGAAACATATCGGGATGAGGCAGTCAGTGTTATAAGGATGGCTTGGGGACCAGTAACATATCGGGATGAGGCAGTCGGTGCCATGCGGAGGGCTTGGGTACCAGTATCATATCAGGATGAGGCAGTGAGTGTTATAAGGATGGCTTGGGGATCAGTAACATATATCGGAATGAGGCAGTCAGTGTTTTAAGATTGGCTTGGGTACCAGTATCATAACAGATGAGTCATTCATAACTAAGAGGATGACTTGGGGACCAGGAGGCACAATAGAGTATGAAAGCTGTTCACCGGAAGTCGATACGTTTACACCCCGCTGAGTTACCGGACGGATGGGTAGAGCATCTACTTCCCGCACAGAAAGTCTGGGTTTCAATCCATGGACTAAGTCAAACCTAAAACAGTGACTACGTAACATGAATACATATCACTACCCTGCCTGATGCTCAGCATTCACTCATCATCATCATCATCATCAATGCCTTTTCCCTGCAAGTGTCATTGAGCCACCACAGATGACTTTGCAACCAGGTTTCTCCAGTTCTCCCTGTTCTTCACTGCCCTCTGGGACTTGCTGCTCTCCACGCCTGTCCATTCCCTGATGTTGTCTTCCCACCTCTTCCTTTGTCCGCCTTGTCTTCTTCCCCCTTTCACTGTGCCTTCCGAGATAACTCTGGGCAGACTTATTGAACGGGAATTGACTACGTTGGCACCAACATGAATAATGAATAACTCGCAGAGGTCAGGCTGGAGAAGGCGTCGTCAAATATATAATACCGAATACCTTCTCTTGTATGGTCACCAATAGTGGTGTCACTTTTACGATTACACATATCCAGGTGGCACGCTGTCATTATCCACCCAAGAGAGGCTCAACAGTAGATACCGCTCACCATTTACAGTATTCTGGTCACGGCACCAGGGGTGTGGGGATATTGCAAACAAATAGGAATATCATGCCTAGAGGGGGATTGCAAACCAAAATGGCTACCATTACCAGATGAGTGTTCCAATCGTTATCTAATCTAGGCTCCCCGATGTAATCAACCGGCCCACGCCTGCATGTTTATGTAGATGCTACATCACTACACCGGATGTGGTGGTTGAATCGGTAAGAGCGCAGGCTTCCCGTGCGGAAGGTCAACAGTTGGAATCGTGGTCGAGTCAAACCAATTCTGGACACAAGACGGAGCTATAGTATGGAAGTTTATTAAGGTATAGGGTTACAATAGGTCATCAAGGTAAAAAGTAGTCAGATGAATACATCAATGCAGTAGATCAATCAAGTGAGCAATCAGGTCATGAAGAAGTAGGTCAA
This sequence comes from Branchipolynoe longqiensis, assembly GCA_030323885.1. Classification (NCBI taxonomy): domain Eukaryota; kingdom Metazoa; phylum Annelida; class Polychaeta; order Phyllodocida; family Polynoidae; genus Branchipolynoe; species Branchipolynoe longqiensis. The sequence goes on from CM059198.1 coordinate 4,481,387, forward strand.
GTCGGGAGTCATCAGGACAATAGAGCCCGTTAAGTTAATAAGAACAGTTTGAGAATCAGAAGGACAATAGGGGGCCTCAGTGAATCAGGTCAATAGGGAAGAGTGAATAGAACAGATAGGTCATAAGTCTCCGCATGACCCGGGCCTCAACCCTTATCGTTGTGTAAAGTCAATGGCTGGCGAAAATTTTACATTTGGATGTGTGAAAGTGGGGTGGGTGGGGCGGTGAGAATAGGGGGAGGTCTTGCTGGTCTGGTGTCTGGAGGAGAAGTGCGGTTGTGGCGTTGGGGCCGTGGAAGTGACGTCAGAGGGTCGCCGGGTACAGGCGGTGGCTCCAGCGCGGGCGCCGGTGTCGCCACCTGGAGTTAATTGGGCGCCTATGAATAAAAGGGGGGAAGGGGGCGGTGTGGGGATGGGCGGTAGGGATAGGGTGGGTTAGCTCCGACTCAGTCCTGAATTACCCACATTGCCAATCAATATGGACAATAACTTAGAAAATTGATACTTGTCGCTACCTAGCCTAGCGCTCGGCATTATTAGGATAGGGCAAGGACTGGTTAGCTCAGCGACAGGATTTTTACGTCCTGGCAACATCTAAAGTCATATCAGGCCCAATACCGACTTCTGACATTGCGCACTCATAGCAACTTTATAGTGCTGCACCACTGGGAAATCTGGCCGCTGGCATTGTGACCCGATACTTCACTCAGTCACATTATCCTGACCCTGAGCTTACCAGTCTTTGCCATATCCTAGTAATGCAGAGGGTCTGGACAGGAAGCGACACGTATCATTTGTATTCGTCATTGATTTGACTCGGCCAGGTACCAAACTCTCGACCTTCCGCATGCGATGTCCAAGCTCTAGCGATTCGGCCACCACGCCTGGTGGCTTCAGTTATGTATTTTAGTAACATGTGTTATGTTACTATCAGGTGTGTCTCACTGTCAGTTGTGTGTATTACTATCAGTTGTGTGGCTCACTGTCAGTTGTATGTATTACTATCAGTTGTGTGGCTCACTGTCAGGTGTGTGTCTCACTGTCAATTGTGTGTCTCCACTGCCAGTTGAGTGTCTAAATCTCAGTTGTGTGTCTTAGTATCATGTGTTATGTAACTATCAGTTGTGTCTCACTGTCAGTTGTGTGTATTACTATCAGTTGTGTGGCTCACTGTCAGTTGTGTGTATTACTATCAGTTGTGTGGATCACTGTCACTTGTGTCTCACTGTCAATTGTGTGTCTCCACTGCCAGTTGATTGTCTAAATCTCAGTTGGGTGTCTTAGTATAATTGTATCAATTTTGTATCCTAGAATCAGTTGCATAGATTCAGTTATGTATCTTAGTATCAGTTGTGAGTATTTGTATCAGTTGTATCTCTTAGTGTCAATCGTATGTCTTACTCTTAGTATACATTTTGTATCTTAGTATCAGTTGGATAGATTCAGTTATGGATCTTAGTGTCAGTTGTGAGTATTTGTATCAGTTGTGTGTCTTAGTATACATGTTTTATCTTAGTATCAGTTGGGTAGATTCAGTTATGTATCTTAGTATCAGTTCTGTATCCTAGTATCAGCATGATTCTGTGAATCATCTAGCCAGGAGGGGCTGTGACCACCTTGCACTTTAGTGTCAGTCTTATTGCCAGAACTAGGTCAGTGGGTCAGGTTGGTTTCCCTGCTTCCCGATGCGTGACGCTGGTGCGGGTTGGAAGGTGTCCCGCGCTTGTTCAGGCATTAAACACCTGACTTTACTTACACCTCCACCTGGTCGGCTGCCAATCAGACGCATCACACACCTCAGCTCCTCTCACCATTATTTCTGTTAGTAAAAATATGTTTATTTATTAAGCAACTTCTTTCCTCAGCAACCAGACTCGGTGGCGGAATCTGTTGAGGGCAGGATTCGCGTGCGGAAGGTCGGGAGTTGGAATCCCAGCCGAGTCAAACCGATGTCTTACAAAATTGATAATTGTCGCTACCTAGTCTGGCACTTAGCACTGACAGGATAGGGCAAGGCCTGGTTAGCTCTGTATCTGGATAATGTGACTCAGTGGGATATTGAGTCATGGTGCCAGTGGCCTGGGGTAGCATGGGGAAGCAGTGTAAAGTTGCCAATAGTGCGCACTGTCACAAGTCAGTACCTGTCCTAATCTGATCTTAGATGTTGCTAGGATGTAAACCAACAACAAACAAACCCAACAATCTTTCCTCAGCAGTTGATTGTTTGGGTTTTACACCCTGGCAACATCTAAGATCACATCAGGATGCACTTCGGTGCTGGTCTTATTACAGATAAGTTCACCTCTACCCAGAGTAGGAGAGAGGGTGAGTGACAGCTACGTCTAAATCAGACCAAAAGCTGGGTATGTATATGGGTACACTCTCCTGAAAACTGGTCAGCATCGATGGGATTTTAAAACATCAATAAAAAAACTTTCTACTTATTTGTGTCCATATGCTTTTCATATTCATGTTGAGATTTGATGTAAGAAATAAGGGAAATAAAATAAACTGCGCAACGTTGGTCCTTTTAGTTATGAAGTGTTTTTGTACCAACAAAACCCCATTTTACAGTCAGCCATTTGTAACATGACATATGGGACATGGTTGAATCCTTACTAACATCTTGTATTGCATTCATATATATATTGTACACTGATTATTCATTGAATAAGGCATGGCTGGGAATTACTTTTTTTTATCAATATAAGCACTACATATTTCTGTATATTATGTCATGATTAATATGCTTCTAAGTATAAAATTATTTAATTCTGCTTAGATTTTTATTAGGTAGACTGTGTGGTGTCCTAAAGATGTGTTACATCTGAGCAACACATATTATACTGCGATAAGACATAGCTAAATCATGGACTACACCTTTATTTTTTATTTCAATTTATATTTTACATATATGTAAAGCAGATATTTCCAGCTTTCATTTGCAACCAAAAAATGCTAAAAATTCAAATATTAGATTTTAACTCTCCATGTGACACTTCTGGCCAGTTTTCAGGAGAGTGACCCACATCGGTGATTTTCTGAAACTGGGCAGGAATGTGTGACATGGATCCCAAAAGTGAAGATCTTTCAAATAATAGCAGAATCCTCATTAAGATGAAGGTATAATACATGTTGCGCATATGTCAGAATCAAAGAAAAGCTATTTCACTTTTTGATATTGATCTTGATACAAATTGAGCAATATGTTAATATCAGTCATATATCTATATAGTATATGGAAATTATTCAGTCATACAATAAATCATTTTACCTCAAACAAGATTTGATTAATTACAGTTAAGCAAACAGGATTATGTCTTACAGGAAAAAAAGTTGAACAATGTTGGAAAAAAAGTTTGTAAGTGCATGGTGTCAATATGTAAATTTTCACATTTTCACTTTAGTACAAAATCATACAAATATACCTTTGATATCTTATGTGGGATATATTAAATGTATGTAGTATTGCTAACATACTTAACCCACAGAGACGATACTAATTATTTGACCTGATATCAATAAGAAAAAAGCACTAATTATCACCATCGTAAAATGGAAATCAAATATGTGATGGCCAATTTTAGAGAATGGTCCATAAACATGAGCTTGACAAGTTTGGATAGAATGTGTGAGGTGTGAGGTGTGAGGTATGGGGTGTGAGGTGTGAGGTGTGAGGTGTGAGGTGTGAGGTGTGAGGTGTGAGGTGTGAGGTGTGAGGTGTGAGTGTGAGTGTGAGTGTGAGGTGTGAGGTGTAGGTGTGAGGTGGCGAGGTGTGAGGTTTGAGGTGAGGGGTGTGTGGTTTGAGGGTGTGAGTGTGAGGTGTGAGGTGTGAGGTGGAGGTGTGAGGTGTGGGTGGTGTGCGAGGTGTGAGGTGTGAGTGTGAGGTGTGAGGTGTGAGGTGTGAGGTGTGAGTTGTGAGGTGAGTGTGATGTGGAGATGTGTGATGTGTGAGGTGTGAGGTGTGAGGTGTGAGGTGTAAGGTGTGAGGTGTGAGGTGCGAGGTGCGAGGTGTGAGGTGTGAAGTGTCAGGTGTGAGGCGTTGTTCTGTATTTGAATTACTGGCTTCTGGTTGGTACTGGTCTGTAGTGTGCGTGTTTTACCCATGCCTACAGAGGGTACTGGTCCTTCGCGTAAGCATCTTATGGGGAATTAAAGTGATTAAAGATACAGGAGGCAGATGATAATACTTAAGTAACATCTATTTCAGTATTCTTACTTGAACTCTATTGTAACTGAGTTACTTGTTCGTTACTAGGTTTTTATAGTGCATTAGCGAACTGGTTAGCTCAGTATCAGGATAATGTGACTGAGTGGGATATCAGGTCATAGGGCTGCGAGCTGGTGTCCCAGTGGGGCTTCACTATAAAGTCGCCATTAGTGCGCACTTTCACAAGTCGGTACACATCTTAATAAGACCTTAGATGTTGACAGGACGTAAAACTACAACAACCAATGACACATCAGCTATTGTAGTGGTGAGAATTCAAAATGGACATTACTAAATACCAGAGATTAGATGTATTGAGGGAAGAAGTGATTTCCTGTGTAGTTAAATGTACTCAGCTCTAGGTGAAAAAAACACACACACAGCTAGGCATGGGTAGAATGCCCCACACCAAATAGATAGGCTAATGATCAAACTGCTTGCTTCAAAATGGCAGTGATGTGGGTTTGAAAGCCGCTCTAGGTACTATGCTCTACATACAAGAAACAAGCACCCGTGACACATTGTTTGAAGTGTCCCTTCTGAGAAACGCGAAGCAAAATATTCCACATAAAGTGTTGCTAATGCTCAAGCGCATCCACCGCAGTCTTATGGCCCTGTCACACTACGATGTAACAACGTCGGCATAGGGAGAACGTGAAGAACGTTGAACTTTGTGGCGTAGTATGCAAATTTGGGCACAAGTTGAACGTGGATACGGCGTAGTTGACGAGAGCGTAACATCGGTAAAGCGTAGTGATACCGTCATTCAACGAGAGAGGACAACTTCATTACCTTCACGGAATGTTAAGAACGTTATTCCATCGCCAGAACTACGTTACCTGATGGCGAAACGTTGAAGTACGTTGAATGTACATTCTCCTGGCGTTATCCTGATGTTATCCTGACGTTATCCTGATGTTATCCTGACATTCCCATTACGCTGCGTGGTTGTTTCCACCGGGTTTAATGTGGGTCAATGTAGTGCAACGTAGTTGAAAGTAGTGACTAACGTTTTAATAACGTCGGTTTAGCATCATTGACGTTCACCGAACGTGTACGGAACGTACGGTGAACGTAAACCCTTACGTTCAAACTACGTCAAAAGTTTTGAACATGTCCAAAACCTTGACGTAACTCGACGTAACACGACGTCACGTGACGTAGCTCGACATCAGTCTAACGTCATTCTGATGTCATCATAACGTAATCCAACGTACATCAACGTAATGTCGAAAAATCACCACGTCAGGCTTACGTTGGCTCGTTACATCATAGTGTGACAGGGGTATTAGCAAGGAACAAAACATCGATATAGCCCCCGTCCCTTCTCCAGTCTCTTTACACACTTTCCCAGGCAGCTCAGGAATGCAAAACAGCAAGATTGCCAGCTGAGTAAATACAACGGCAAGTACAGCGCCTTCACAGAAGGCCAGCACTTTCTTTTAGTTTAATCACCTTTTGTTTGGCGTAACTATTAGTGTAGCGAAAGTTAACTGCGAAAGCTGTATCAATAATCAATGAGGTGTGTTGCTTGCGCACAGTCACGTCACTTAGCCACATTACAAATGCTACAAAGCAAGCACTGCTAGTATCTATTTGTAAGAAACGCCCCCAAAGTGGAGTCCCCTATTTTAACTTTAAGATAAACAAACCCCTTCGGGAATAAAGAATCTGCATTGACACTACTCATAGTAATTGGTCCGTGATCCTTTTCAAAACGCCTTTTTTTGTACATTAGTTGTTTAAACAGGGGAAATTTCAATCGCAGACAATTGGTCTTCCTCATTCCACTGCTCCTTGCCTTATACTAATAGTGCCTAGCGTCTGGCTAGGAAGTGACAAGTATAAATTTGTAAGTCATTGGTTTGACTCGACATGGGTTCGAACCCACGATCCCACGATCTACAAACACGGGAGACGGACGCTCTAACACATTCGGCCGTATTGTCTGGTTCAGACCGGACCTTAACTAACCAAACATCTGCTTCAAATTAGTGGTCGACCTTTGTTTAGCAATGGTGACCAAGCCCTGCGTATACAGACTAGCATAGAACAGAGAACATCAGCATTAACAAATGGGAAGGTCGGGAGTTTGAATCCCAGCTACATTTAACCAGTTTTAGTTGGTATTCTATGTTTCAAACAAGAGCTGAGATGAGCTCAAACTATCACATTTCATAGCATGTGTTAGCATGTGCCATGTGCTTCTCATGGGTTTGTTTTTCTTCTATGCATCCCACAATGCACCGCGGTGCTGGAATGGTGATGTAGTCTATTAGAGAGAGACCAGTGATATCATATACGATTACTGCTTCCCTTAACAACAAAAGGCTGACACAGCTACACAGGGACCATATGGGTCTGCTTTCAAAGTCTGCGTCAACTCTTTGTGTAGATAAAAGATTCACCCCACACTTGCAGTAGGGGTTAATGCGAACATAGTCTAAATACTGGCAAAAACTCCTTCAGTATGGAACAGGAAGTGGAGTCCCTGGTTCCAGTATCAAATAGCTACTTATATCGGCACAGAGTTGGTGAAATGGGAGAGGATGCAAAAAGACAGGATGGCGACCACAGAATGCTGTCGATTTCACTTGTAAAGTCCATTAAACTATGTTTTATTATATTTTTCAAATCAGAAGTAATGGGTAAATATAAAGTTGTATGTCAAGAATATATTTTGGTTTTTAAATTAAGAATACATGTGCTCATTTCATTTGCGCAGCGTCTTGATACTTGTTGCCATCTTTTATATAGGGTTGTTCTTCAGCCCTACTCAGGCTATTGCAGTATGGGGTGAATCTTTTATCCACTCTTGATGTTGTGGAGAAATCATCAGTGAAGCGGCGTTGTTCAGCACTCAGACAATCTGCATTAGGAGCCTGGCTACTTCTGTGATGGGTCTTCACAGGAAGCATCCCTGCTCCCTCGGCTTTGTGGTTTCAAAAGAATTTCCACCTGATTAGCCTGCTCGGGATAATCTCATCAGTAAAAGCCCAGTCACACCTCACCGGATTTGAGGAAATGGACAGAAAACAAACAATGTCCGGTTTGTGTCCATACAAGTTTTGAACATGCACAAAACTAGGAACGGATGCCGCCAGACTGACGTCTATGGTTCTTGTCCGGTTTTATTTTGTTTTGTCAGTTGGCTATCTGTTCATGTCCATTTCATGTCCGTTTCATGTCCATTTCAGCGGCTATTTACCCGAAGGCACAACATTTTGATACTTATCACCGCCGGTCTAGACAATTTTGCCGTTGCTCAATCCGGTGAGGTGTGACACGCTTTTACACTTTCATAATCCAATCGTTTTGAATTCCCGCCATATCTTTGAATACATTCCACCGGTGTGTGTGGCACGAGGGGAGCCCACCCACCAATTACCCGACAGCTGGGGGGGGGGGGCACTTCATCAATGCGCCCTTGAGGAATAGTTATAAAAAGTATATGTTCTCCTCGCATTTATACTTGTATAATGCGGTGTACATCACAGACAATTATACCAATATACTAAGTATGGAAGGTTCCACTGGCTCATCAGCCCCTACTCCCTCCTCACTCAGTCATCTACTGGTGCAACCTACCCCAATCTCAGGTCCGACAGTGGCGCCACCTGTCCGCTCACGCATCTAACGGTCTCGGCACCCACCGCCACTCGACCACTGACAATGTTATATATAGATATATATCACTGCATCACTGACCATGTTATATATAGATATACATCACTGCATCACTGACCATGTTCTATATATATATATATATGTCACTGCATCACTGACAATGTTATATATAGATATATATCACTGCATCACTGACCATGTTATATATAGATATACATCACTGCATCACTGACCATGTTCTATATATATATATATGTCACTGCATCACTGACAATGTTATATATAGATACATCACTGCATCGCTGACCATGTTCTATATATATATATATATATATATATATATGTCACTGCATCACTGACAATGTTATATATAGATATATATCATTGCATCACTGACCATGTTCTATATATATATATATATGTCACTGCATCACTGACAATGTTATATATAGATACATCACTGCATCACTGACCATGTTCTATATATATATATATGTCACTGCATCACTGACAATGTTATATATAGATATACATCATTGCATCACTGACAATGTTATATATAGATATATATCACTGCATCACTGACCATGTTATATATATATATATCACTCGCTACTGAGGAAGTATGGATGCCCAGAGAAGTTCACAACTATGATCGAGGGTCTACATACAGGAATGATGGCGAACGTTAGTGCTGGAGGGGAAGTCTCGGAATCGTTCTGGGTTACCAATGGGGTCAAGCAAGGTTGTGTACTGGCCCCCACACTCTTCTCCATCTTCCTATCAGCAATGCTAGACGAGGCTTTCCGAGACATGGGGGATTGCATCTATATACAGTCCAGACAGAGCACTGACCTATTCAATGTCGCACACTTCAGAGCGAAGACCAAGACTACTCAGATACTGGTGAGAGAGCTACTATTCGCAGATGACAGTGCACTGGTTGCCCACTCTGCTGAAGAGACCCATAAAATAGTGGACGCTTTCTCCGATGCATCAAAGAAGTTTGGCCTGAAAATTAACATCAAGAAGACGGAGGTGCTGTACCAACCCAACTCTACAAGAACCCGAGAGGAGGAGATCATGGTTGACGGAAACAAGCTGAACTCTGTTCCGGAATTCACCTATCTCGGAAGCACTATATCAAGTGATGGACGCATTGATGCTGAGATACAGAGGAGGATGGCTAGCGCATCTTTTGGCTGACTACGCCAGAGACTCTGGAACAACCACCATGTGTCCATTCGGGTCAAAGGTAAGATCTACCGCGCAATCGTGCTATCCACCCTACAATACGGAGCTGAGGCCTGGACAGAGTACAGACAGCAGGTGAAAAAGCTGCATGCCTTCATGATGCGACATCTGCGTTCAATCATGATGCTAACCTGGAAGGACAAAGTGACGAATAAGGAAATACTCGAACGGATGGGGCTGCCCTCTATGGAAGATCTTCTGATCAAAAAGAATCTCCGGTGGACTGGACACCTCATGAGGATGTCATCAGACAGGCTACCAAAGCAGATCCTCTATTCTCAACTGTCTTCTGGCTACAGAAAGAGAGGGCGCCCCCGTCTCCGGTTCAGAGAAACCTGAAGCTGAGAGACATTAAGACCGACTCATGGACGCAACTCTCACAGCAGATAGCTAAATGGAGAGCGGCAGTCAAGTAATGAAAGCAGTCTTTGTCGCATCGCGACCGACAGCATGATGATGATGATATCACTGCATCACTGACAATGTTATATATAGATATATATCACTGCATCACTGACCATGTTATATATATATATATATCACTGCATCACTGACAATGTTATATATAGATATATATATATCACTGCACCACTGACAATGCTATAACTTATATATGTGCTCTATAATCTATTATGGGAATATAAACAAGGACACGACCAACTACCTTCCCATATATTAGTTACTACACCCTGTACTGTCATGTTATTAGTTACTCCTACTGTGCTAGAGTCATTGAGTTAGTACTGCCTAAGCTGCTGCCTAGTCTAGTTCCTACATCCCCCACTAGTCTGCCTCCTGTGTGTGGCTCCTGACCTCCCTGACACCAGCTGCGTCTGGTCACTACTGCTGCCAGACCCGCTCAGACGGTCGGATTTTAAATATATATGTACATATACAGGTTCACAATAACTTATCTGAAATTAGCTACAAAAGCTCAACTTTTTTCTGTACAGCAGACACATAAACTGTAATACTATTTAGTCCACGCGGTTTCTGCCGTACACTATGGTTCGCTTGAAGCTGTATATGCTTGAGCTTTACCAAATGACTTTGTTGGAAATACAATGCTGGAAATAAAATGTATTAGAACATTTATGGTCTAGAACCGTTCTATTACCTCATATTATTGTACTGCTCAGTCAAGCACATATAAACGATCAAATATATATATATATATACATACATACATATACATGCATATACATTCCTCCTTTGTTAGAGGCCAGATAGATTCAGTCCCAAGAATGAGAAGGGGGCACTCCACCAATGCGCAGTAAGAAGGAATCAGAAATAGGTCATAGTTCCCTTAGAATTTATTCTCGCACAAAATAATTATGAAGCACCCAGTGCAATTTCACTGGTACAAAACAAGCTGAGTCAGTGCCTTGTCACATTAACCAATTATCGCTCAAATGGAGAACTCCACCTGCACTAATACAGTTCCTTCCGGTGACAAAGAACGAGGCTACCGGAAGTGGAATTACCTGATTAGGGATTTTACACGTTTTGTGTCTTAAAACAGCCACCAAAGTCGAAATACCATCAACGCTTCCGGTCTGGCATGAAATATTCAAATCTGCTGTCGTTATTCAAGTTGTGTTTCTTAAGGCGCGGCATTTACTCAGATTGCTACACCAGGCGCATAATTGGGGTTTCTCACAGCACAATATTAACACCAGGCGCGGTGGTCGAAATGGAGAGAGCGCGAGCCTCGCATGCGGGAGATCGGGCCGGAGTTTGGTTCCCTGTCGACTCAAACCAATGACTTATAAAATTGATACAAGTTTGTCGCTTCCCAGCTAGATGCTCGGCATTAATAGGATAGGACAAGTTCTGGTTAGCTCAGTGTCAGGATAATGTAACTGAGTGGGATATCAGGTCATGGTGCTGGCGGCCTGATTTGTTCTATTAAATCGCCATGAGTGCACACTGTCACAAGTCGGCTCCCACCCTGATGTTACTCTAGATGTTGCCAGGACCTAAAACTCCAAGAACCAACTAACCACTGCACAAATTGACCATTACGCGGACCATTGATTCGCAGACATGGTTCTGTAGCAAGGCGCACTGATATCCCCAACGTTCAAAGCCCCAGACACAGGTAGTAGGCATGGACAGGTTGATTGCATCAGGGAGCCTGGGTAGTTTAATGGTGGAGATGCAAGCACCGGAATGGCAGAAGTGGAAGTTTGATTCCTACTCTAGGTGCAATGATGCCTCCCAGTTGTAGAAATACCTGCACAACTTTGGTGCGGTGATCAGGATACTGCACAAGTATTACTTTGCGTAGTGTTTAGTCGTCTCTGTGTATGGACTGTAAGAACTCTAACTGCATATTTGTTATTGTAATTACCGGCCATGGTGGCATAATCGGTAGAGCTCGGGCCTCGCGTGCGGAAGGTCGGGAGTTCGGTTCCCGGTCGAGTCCAACCAAAACTTATCAAATTGATACTTGTCGCTTCCTAGACTGGTGCTCTGCATTAATAGGATAGGGTAAGGACTGGTTAGCTCAGTGTCAGGATAATGTGACTGAAAGGGAGCCAGTGGTGCAGTACTATAATGTTGCCATGCGTTCCCACTGTCACAATTGGCTACCCATCCTGCTATTACCTTAGATGTTGCCAGGACGTAAAACTCCAACAACCAACCAAGCCTGTAATTGCGTTTAGGAGACGTTCAATTCCATCAACTCCGGAGATGGAACACTACACGCACAGGTAAGCATTGGTATTGTAGTAGTCTGCACTGACCTCGCAGGTAACCAGTCACACAGACAGGTGAGCGTTGACAGAGTGATGCCATCAGGGAGCCTAGGTGATGTAATGATCAGCACACTGGCCCGAAATCCAAGCGGTGTAGGTTCGAATCCTCCTCTAGATGAAATATTTTCGATTTCATCACCCCAGCCTGTGAAAGTAGGTTGACTCCATTTTATTATGTAACATAGATAGCATAACCAGACAGCAGACAGCACGATGATGATGAGATAGCATAAACAGACAGCAGACAGCATGATGATGATGAGATAGCATAAACAGACAGCAGACAGCATGATGATGATGAAATAGCATAAACAGACAGCAGACAGCAGGATGATGATGAGATAGCATCAACAGACAGCAGACAACAGGCTGATGATGAGATAGCATAAACAGACAGCAGACAGCATGATGATGATGCTGAGATAGCAGAAACAGACAGCAGACAGCATGATGATGATGAGATAGCATAAACAGAGAGCAGACAGCATGATGATGATGAGATAGCAAACACAGACAGCAGACAGCATGATGATGATGAGATAGCATAACAGACAGCAGACAGCGTGATGATGATGAGATGGCGTAAACAGACAGCAGACAGCATGATGATGATGAGATAGCATAAAAATAGAGCAGACAGCATGATGATGATGAGATAGCATAAACATACAGCAGACAGCATGATGCTGATGAGATAGCATAAACAGACAGCAGACAGCATGATGATGATGAGATAGCATAAACAGACAGCACACAGCATGATGATGATGAGATAGCATAAACATACAACAGACAGCATGGTGATGATGAGATAGCATATACAGACAACAGACAGCATGATGATGATAAGATAGCATAACCAGACAGCAGACAGGATGATGATGATGAAATAGCATAACCAGACAGCATACCACATGATGATGAGATAGCATATACATACAGCAGACATGATTATGATGATGATGAGATAGCATAAACAGACAACAGACAGCACGATGATGATGAGATAGCAAACACAGACATCAGACAGCATGATGATGATGAGATAGCATAAACAGACAGCAGACAGCATGATGATGATGAGATAGCATAAACAGACAACAAATATCATGATGATGATGATATAGCATAGACAGACAGCAGACATCATGATGATGATGAGATAGCATAACCAGACATCATGATGATGATGAGATAGCATATACATACAGCAGACAGCATGATGATGATAAGATAGCATAACCAGACAACAGACAGCATGATGATGATGAAATAACATAACCAGAGAGCAGACATCATGATGATGAGATAGCATATACATACAGCAGACAGCATTATGATGATGATGATGAGATAGCATAAACAGACAGCAGACAGCATGATGATGATGATATAGCATAAACAGACAGCATACAACACGATGATGATGAGATAGCATAACCATACAGAATACATGATGATGATGATGATGATGATGATGATGATGAAATAGCATAACCAGACAGCATACAACGTGATGATGAGATAGCATATACATACATCATACATGATGATGATGAGATAGCATAAGCAGACATCAGACATGATGATGATGATGAGATAGTGTAAACAGACCGCAGAGAGCATGATGATGATGAGATAGCATACATAGACAGCATAGAGCATGATGATGACGAGATAGCATAAACATACAGCAGACAGCATTATGATGATGATGAGATAGCATAAACAGACAGCAGACAGCATGATGATGATGAGATAGCATAAATAGACAGCAGGCATCAGGATGATGATGAAATAGCATAAACATTACATCAGACAGAATGATGAGATAGCACAATTGTTAGGATACCAGCCCTAGAAAGGCAGAACTGTAGGTTTGAATCACACTCGAAGCAGAATTCTTCCTTCGTTTTCCTTGATTTTGACAAACACTGCACACAATATTGCCTTATCCCCTATTAAGTCAATAAGTCACACCAGGTTTAGGAAGAATTGATTAAGATATTCATGCCCAAATGCTAAACGTGTCTCCCACTTAATCATGTTGCAGCTCTTCACAATGCAATGTTTCTGCAATGGACCTGCTGAAACATTGAATGGTCCAAGTGGTAAATTACTTACAGTCACATTATCCTGGCAGTGAGGTAACCAGTTGTAATAACTTGGGAACTCGGCCGTCAGAGCCTCAGATACCACTACTCTCCCCAGGTGCGTTCTGACAACTGTCTGTCAGTTCCCACCTGATGCCCCCCTCAACAAACTCATTCATAAGGAAGAAAGGGAAGACAAGTCATGCAAGATTGACAGTGAAGAAGTTGTGCTTTATTGGCATCAACTCCTGTTCACCTACTAGCGACCTATCACCCTCACTCCTTACCTACGGTCCACACATATCCTCAGTACTCTTGTTAGTGTGTATAAGAATCAGTGCCCACAGCCCATTGAACCAGAGTCCCATGGTTGTTGCTCAGAGTCTCTCTCAAGAGTGTGTCTCAAGAGGTGCATAGAGTGGGGCCTGTGTGTCAGGTATAAGGAATGCAGGTGACTGGGCCTCCCACAGCCACTCAATCAGACACCCTCTACAGCCTGAGGGGCGATGCCCTAATAGGGGGCAGCTGTCACTAAACCCCAGCTGCAGGTGGTGTCCATAATGTATGCAGGATGGCTGGGTGGTCTTGCCGATCGACCCCATGGTAACAGGTAGTTGCAGACAGTTACAATAAACATATATTAAAAATGTCCTTCCCCTCCATTTGCACTCTTTCTGGTGCATGGAGGGAACATTTCACTAAACACTAACTGTCTCTTACATATGAACATCATGTCATAATCTCAAGCCCTATGTGTTATGATATTTTCCACATAGTCTATGTCACACAGCGAGTGGGGCACCCATTGCTTCTCTGTTACATAACCTTGGTCCCCACTCTGTCGCCTGAGAATAGCAATTATCCTATTAATGCCGAGTGCCAGTCAGGCTATGTAACAACAAGTATCAATTTTGTAAGTCATTGGTTTGCCTCGACTGGCTTTTCAAACCCCAACCTTCCACACAAAAAGTGAGCCAGTGCTCTTACGATGATTCGGCTACCACGTCTTGACGTGCCCCAGGTGACAGCTTGACTTCTGGGGAGTTTGCCCTATGTGGTCGCTGAATCTCGCTAAGAATCTCACTTCCTTTGTAGAAGGTTGGGGGTTTGAATGCCGCACGAGTTAAATTATGACTTACAAAATTGATACTCGTTGTTACTTAGCCAGCCAATTGGTATTAAGCATCAGCCAAAGCCTTAGGTTCGATCCAACCTCCTATGTTGCATTCCTTTTATTATGGATTACATTAATAATATTATATATACAATGGTACATACGTGTAGTTTCGCATAAGTAAATTAAATGAGATGGCAACAGAGAGATTGGCCAGCTCAAAGTTCTTATGTAAGCACATTTTGGTAGGATTTCCTGCTCTCTTTCAAAGAGCCATCTGTGAGTCTCAAACACACTGCTTAAATTTGCAGAGTCTGATACTTTTGAGTTTCTATCATTTTCTGAGATACATATATTAGGTTGATCATTAGAATCTATCTTACATGAGCTCCAAGTAACTTTGATTTCAAATTGCTAACTTTTTAGATATTTGAAGTGTTAACATGCAACATTAATATTGGCACGCTGGACAAAACTCTGATCCCTTAGCTTTCAATAGTAACAGATTATATTACAATCATTAGCATGTCCTTCTATGGAGGAAGAAATACTTAACAAGTGAACCAGTATCTAAGTTGGATATTCAGGTTCAAATCTAGATAAGTGTTTTTCTTTCGAAAATTTAATGCTTTTATCGAATTATGTATCTTTCAAACATGTGTTATATATGTAGTCATCCAGACATGAGCTCCACTACCATACGGTGGCAGCACCGTTGCAGTTTACTGCGTTAGGTGGTGGTACAATAGCCACTGGGCAGCGCCGCAACAGGGCTGCCATCTACTGCATGCGGCTAGCGTAACCTCCCTTCCAAGGAAGTGGACGTGGGACCTGTCATGGCAGAGGCAGGTCACTTTATCGTGGACCCCGCAGTGAGCGGCGGACATATAAAGACGTGTAAGAAGCAAGCATACTAATTCTCCTGGTTGCTTGGGGGGTCAACCGCATAAGGGTCAATTCTGGGCAGCCAACAAAGGGGCCCCATCACATATGTAAGCCCTTAATTGTGTAATTTTGTGTAACATTATCTAATCATGACGTCATAATGGCAGCCTGTTATAAATTTCAAAGGAGGTCTGTACTTAGTGGTTAACATTTCATAATGGCAGCGTCACTAATACAATACTCAGTCTTTCAAAAATGCACCACTGGATGAAGAGTATTACAATATTGTGATACTAAAGATTACCTATTATGGGTTCTAGGGAAATTCGTGATATAATTAAGCTGGTCATACTAACATTTAGTAAACCCTCTAAAGCTGATCATGTTCGTCGTTAGTAAACCTACTAAAGTTGTCGCTACTAACATTTAGTAAGTGAACCAACTAAGGCAGGTCCTGCTAACCTTTAGTAAACTCACCAAAGCCGGAACTGCTAACCTTTAGTAAACCCTATAGGGCTGGTGCTGCCAACCTTTAGTGAACCTATATACATTGTGCTGCTAACATTTAGTAAGCCCTCTATACCCGGTGTAGCTAACAGGTAGTGATCCCTCTAAAGCTGGTAGTATATACATTGTGCTGCTAACCTTTAGTAAACCCCCTATACCTGCTGCTATTAACCTTTAGTAAACCCCTTATAGCTGGTGCTGCTAACCTTCAGTAAACCCCATATAGCTGGTGCTGCTAACCTTTAGTAA
The DNA here is from genome assembly GCA_030323885.1 of Branchipolynoe longqiensis. Taxonomy (NCBI): domain Eukaryota; kingdom Metazoa; phylum Annelida; class Polychaeta; order Phyllodocida; family Polynoidae; genus Branchipolynoe; species Branchipolynoe longqiensis. Next base: position 4,498,088 of record CM059198.1, read on the forward strand.
ACCCCATTTACCTGGTGCTATTAACCTTTAGTAAACCCCCTATACCTGCTGCTGTTAACCTTTAGTAAACCCCATATAGCTGGTGCTGCTAACCTTTAGTAAACCCCATATACCTGGTGCTATTAACCTTTAGTAAACCCCCCATACATGGTGCTGCTAACCTTTAGTATAGCCTCTACACCTTGTGCTTCTTGCCTTTAGTAAACCCTCTATACCTAGTGCTGCTAACCTTTAGTAAGTCCGACACGCTGGCAATAAGACGGGTCCGTTCCATGTTGATGACGGTAACCAAGAAGGTTGTACCATGTGGTATCACTCACTAATGGAACACAGGAAACGCTGAACGCTGTGCGAACTGCCAGCAACACACAGGGACACGGCTTCACCGGAACCGGAAGTGTGGTTGCGCACGCATCCAAGCGCATGCGTGTTGGAAGTAGTCTATCGGCCGTTCGAAGCGCCCCCTGGGGACGAACCTATATCCGCCCACCTAGCAGCACTCGCCGATCGGATTACCGTCATCGGCAGGGTCCTATGGGGGAGGGGAGGGGGGAGGGAGGGGGAGGAGATGGGGAGAGGGAGGGGAGGGGAAGGCAGAGTGGGAGAAGACGGGAAAGGGAAGGGGTAGGGGAACGGGAGGGGGACGGGAGGGGGAGATGTAGGGGTGTGGAGGGGCGGAGGAGAGGGAGGGCAGGAGGACAGCAGGATAAGAGGGAGGAGGAAGGGGAGGGGAGAGGGGAAGGGGAAAAGGGAGGGAGGGATGCGGTGGGACGGGAAGAGGAGATGAAGGGAGGTATGGGAGGAGGGAGGAGGGAGCGGAAGGGGAAGGTTGGCGGGAAAAGGGAGGTTGCGGATGGGGAGGGGTGGGAGGAGGGAGAGAACAAGGGAGGAGGAGGGGAAGGGAGGGCGAGGGATGGGAGGGGGCGGGGAGGAGGGAGCAGAGGGAGGGTAGGGGGGACGGAAGGGGAGGAGGAAGGGGAGGGAGGAAGGAGAGAGGAGCAGAGGGAGGGGAGGGCGGGGAAGGGAGGGGGGAGGGGGTGGGGGGAGGGAGGGCAGCGCAATGGTAGAGACGCGGAAAGGCGTGGGAGAAAGGAGGGGAGGGGCTCAGGAGTGAAGGGTGTGTGGGGAGGGGAGGAGGGAGGGGTGGGAGGACGGGAAGGTGGTGGGCGATAGGAGCAGGGGGACGGGACAGGGAGGGGGGCGAGGACTGGGAGGCGGGGGGGGGGTGCGGCGCTATCTGTCGGGGGTTTAAGGGGATGCTGTGGGGAGGCTGGGCCGTGATGACTGATGACAGGCTCGGGTAGCCGCATTCACCGATGGGGAGGGGGGTGTATGGATGTGGAGGGGGTGTGAGGGGTGAGGAGGTTGGAGGTTGCGGGTGCAGGTGGGTATGGAGGTGGGCAGGGTGTGAGGGGTGAGGATGTTGGAGGTTGGATGGTGTGGGTGTGTATGAGGTGAATGGGGTCTGAGGGGTGAGGAGGTTGCAGGTTACGGGTGCGGGTGCGGGTGTGTATGGAGGTGGACGGGGTGTGAGGTGTGAGGAGGTTGGAAGTTGTGGGTGCGGGTGTTTATGGAGGTGGATGGGGTGTGAGGTGTGAGGAGGTTGGAGGTTGGAGGTTGTGGGTGTGTATGGAGGTGACAGGGTCTGAGGTGTGAGGAGGTTGCAGGTTGCAGGTTGCGGGTGTGTATGGAGGTGGAGGGGGTGTGAGGGGTGAGGAGGTTGCAGGTTGCCGGTGTGTATGGAGGTGGGTGGGGTGTGAGGGGTGAGGAGGTTGCAGGTTGCCGGTGCCGGCGCTCACTTCGCGTTTCTTTTGTCAGGGGCATTAGACAAAGCGAAGTGAACATCAGTCCGAGGTTAGTGCAGGCAAGCCGCCTACCCACATCCAGCTGTACAGCGGCATTTCACCTTCAGTCAGAGACCAGACGGGATGGCTGAATGAGTTGAGCATCCATCTCTCGTTTTTAGTCAATCACTGACTAAAACCATGGTCGAGTCAAATAAATGACTTCAACATTTATACTTGTCGCTTCCTAGCAAGGTGCTCGCCCTTAATAGGATAGGGCAAGGTCATGTTGGCTATGTCAGAATAATGTGACTGAGTGGGATATCAGGTCATGGTGCTGGTGGCCTGGTCTCCTAATGGGGCAGCAGTACAAAGTTGCCATAAGTGTGCACTGTCACAAGTCGGTCCCTGTCCTGATATGACCTTAGATGTTGCGAGGACGTAAAACCCTAACAACCAACCAACCGCTCTACTCTAATCATTTGGCTTGGCTTCATCATCATTTGAAATGGATAATTGTTTCGGACTAACTGTTGATGGCACCATTTTACTGCATATACATATAAAGGTATGCAGGTATAGCAATACCTCAGGGAGTTTGATGCCCCTGCCTTGCAGAGTTCTAAACCACTGTGTTGTGGTACAGGTCCTTGACAGAACCGAAGGCTAAGGGAGCAAACCCTAAACAGAAAACCATGTCACTGTGGCAGCATTAAGGGCAGTTGATGTATGGAACTCCCAACATCTCCCGACCAGCCACTGCAGGGACAAATAGTTTTGCGCCTGTCTTGACATGTTCTTGCAGGTGTGAAACCTCTATTTGCTCCCCGAGAGAGTGCCGCTGGTAACTTGCAAAAGCCAGCAGCACTTCAACACTTTTGCAGGCAGCTTTGATGAAACCTGTTTGAAATGTATTATTTAAGTCAGTTATGTTTAACCACTGAATAACCCCCAATAGCTGATGGTTACTTTTTGTGCTGGGGGGTCGTTAAACAAACAAACAAACAAATATGCCAATCTTCTCTGTGGCGGAGTGGTTAGAGTGTCGGACTCCTAATCTGAGGGTCGGCGGTTCGATTCCCCATGCCTCCAGCTCTGCCAATTTGGATTTCCACCGCTGTGTATAACTTACAGCGTCATCAAAGGCCGGTTGCTCTCATACCATGTCTATGTGGTGTGGGAGGTTAAAAATCCCTTGGGTCGGTAAAAGTGTAGGCTCGGGCTTTCTATTGACCAGCAGTGGAATGAGGAAGACCAGTCGTCTATGACTGAAATTTCCCCTGCTTAAACAACTAATGGACCAACAACAAAAAACAAAGAAATTACCAATGAAGCATTGCTGGCTCCTTAGTTCCAGGGGCCACCACTATCTGGAACGGGCGCTCCCGTCGGCCCTACCGCCGATCCGGTACACCAGGGGGCGCCACCAGCAATATTCATTGTAATCAGAGTATCAGCTCACTGCGCATGCGCCGTACACAAAGTCAATAACTGATACTTCCATGGGGAAGGGAGTATTTGTGGTGTTCGACGTTTAAAGGTCTAGTTATCTCGTTTTACTAATATTCCTAGTATAAATATCCACTATTTCAAAGCAAAATATTCAAATTAGGAAATATTAACTGCATTGCACTCAGAGCTACGTGGAATAACACTGCAATACTTCATCTGATTCGACAAGGAATTAATTGACAAGGATGTGTGGGTAACACACATTTGGTGCATTGTGCATGTTATTTGTAACATGGGTAATTCCGGGCGGAGGCGAGAAACCCCACTGCCCTGAATAACTGACCGCTGGCACCACCTCCCCGATCGCCCCAAACTAACCCGAATACCACCAGTGAGCCACCTACCGGCTTTACCCAACCACCTTAACCAGAAACCGACATGTGACTGGATTCAAACCCAACCGCCCCCTCCACGGCCAGTTCTCCTCCCACCACCATCCAGTAAGGACCTACACCACCTTCTTCACCCACCCACCCACACCGGAGCGAACGGACAATGGGTAAGGTTGAGGGTTCGATCCCGGTGCCAAAAAGACTCTGAGACCGAAAAAGGGGGGGGGGGGATTACCATTGCTCTCTACGACCTATGTACCTGAAGAGAAAAAATAAAGACCACTGTATACGTGACTCGCCTCCGCCTTCGTGAATTAACTACTAATTAAAGGCAGCATAGAAGGAATACCTGGTGAATGTGTTAGATCGGGCCTTTGTACAAATAGTTGTGAAAGCCCTGGAGTAGATTGAATGCTACAGACCTACGCCAGTATTATGACCTATCATTAAGAGTTGTCTGATTCCAAGTATCACATTTAGGGATAGTCCGGTTCCAGGATGTTCACCGTAGATGTTATGGCGCATTGCTATACACATAGTTCTAGACTAATTTAGGTGTTCTAAACAAATTTCATCATCATCATCATGCTGTCGGTCGCATTGCGACAAAGACTGGTGGGGTTGTACATTTCATGAAAGCTGCCTGCAAAAGTGTTGAAGTGCTGCTGGCTTTTGGAAGTTACCAGCAACACTCTCACTTGGAGCAAATAGAGCTTTCACACCGGCAAGAACATGTCCAGACAGGCGCAAAACTATTTGTCCCTGCAGTGGCTGCTCCGGAGATGTTGGGAGTTCCATACATCAACTGCCCTTGATGCTGCCACCGTGAGATGGTTTTCTGTTCAGGGTTTGCTCCCTTAGCCTTCGGTTCTGCCAAGAACCTATATCACAAGGCAGTGGTTTACAACTCTGCAGGGCAGGGGCGTCAAACTCCCCGAGGTATTGCAATACCTGCATACCTGCAATACCTGCATACCTCAAATTTAATATCTGCAGTATAGGCATTATACAAATATTATTTTTAATGTAACCCGTCGTGTATTAACTTGTCCCGGCTAGATTCGAACCCGCGACCCTCACGATGGCACGCCGGTTATGTGGGTACATCACTATTCCGAAATGCATTAATGTAGTGGTATATATTTATTGTGATGGGGTACATCAGTGCCGGAATAAGATTGTGGGTATTTACACCAATCAGATGCACAATTTGACACCATTCATCGTAGTGCCACCAGCGGGAAATGTTCAGGGGACCAGGCTACCTACATTACTATATCAGCCCATCACGTGACCGTCACGAGCTGGTAATCTGCGTCACAACTACAGGAGTTTTAGTGTGCTTGCCAACATTATGTTGAACACTTTCATTCCAAATCCCTCCAACACCATTCGTTACCAAAGTTACCGCAGACTATGAAAGAATATGCTATGATGCTCAACCTTGCTAATTTATCTAAGCCATAGGGCAAGTACTCAATAAAGACAATTTGAGCAGCCCGCAGCTCGCATGCCATTGGTCGTGCCTGGGAATAAAGTTATGTTTTCCCCACTCCTCCTTTCTGAGTCTGGGTGTCCGTGCCAGCAATTCGGCGACATGGAGCTGTTCAGTGCGTCCGACGTGTTTGCGTTCATGTTTGTGTGTCTTTAATGACAATCAGTACGTGTAATGATGATCAGGTTGGAGAGCTTACCTCGTTTGGGCTACTGGGGTTATTGGATGTCCGGTTCAATAGACGGGATCAAGGTTCCGACTGCGCATGCACTGAAAACGGCGTTGGGAGCAAAGCAAAGGCGTACAGCCATTGAGTTTGCCGATACGCATAGGGCAAAACTTCCATTTCATTCAAAATTAATAGAAATACATGACAATTTGGCATAAACATGGATGGAAGGATGCAATATAATAATACAATAATATGTTTAAGATACAACTCTCCATAATTAAGCATTTTGAGCTAAGAAACATACAATTTCAGTCACTTTACAGGCTGGTGTTTACATCACCATTTATTAGCCATAAGTCATTCTTGTTCTAAATATTAAAATGTTAAATGTGTCAACAAAACTTGTTTCAAAGAAATATATAACCAACATCAGATTAACCGTACTCATTTTCTATTTCTACATATGTCATTAACCATAGGATATAAATAAAAACATGAATAAAATAACTAAAAATGACTGGTTATGGCTCTAACACTAGACTGAGTGCTCAGATTTGTATAAATCTAAATGCACATGGCATAAGATGTGCTGATTGTATTGATGTAAATGCAATGCTGGATAAAAGATTAATATCTTAATTTATTATATATATTTTTTTAGTTAGTGTTCTATGTTTCAAAAAAGAGGTGGGATGAGCTGAAACTAGCACATTTCATACCTGCACCCGACCTATAGCAATAACAATAAAACAAATAATATTAAGTGAAGAAGAACTTACTGATGTTACTAAAGAGTAAGTGCATGGATGACTGCATCACATGGTGCACGGTAATCCTCCATTTGCTAATAACAAGTTGACCCATGGGTAGTAACTAGTATGTGTGTTCAGAGGTGTGTGCAATGCACTGTGACAGCGGGCCTCATATACCAAATCCAATCCACCTTCACACCTTGGAAATTGAAGGGGGACCTCAAATGACCAGCGTCATCCGAACGAGGTAAGCTCTCCAACCTGATTATCAATTTGAGAAGTGATTGTTGAAGCACAAGTCACGTGACAGGATCTGAATGGTCACGTGATGAGACCACCGCTTAATAAGGAATAAAGGTAATCGTCTTCAATCGTTGGTACTTTCCTCATGAGGAGTCAAATGTCTGCACACCATTTGAGTGGAAATAAACACATTTTTGTAAGCATTTTGTTCAGATAATTTTAAAAGGGTTGGAAATTGTTTGTTTGTTGTTGTCGGTTTACATCCTAGCAACATCTAGGGTCATATCCAGACGGGTAACTATACGTGACAATGCGCACTCAGGGAAGCTTTATAGTACTGCCCCACTGGGAGAATAGACCGATACTACCATGACCCGATGTCCCACACAGTCACATTAGCCTGATGCAGTGCAAAGCAGTCCTTGTGTTATCTTTATTAATACCGAGTTGTGTTATGTTATTAATACCGAGTTGTGTTATCTTATTAATACCGAATTGTGTTATCTTATTAATACCGAGTTGTGTTATCTTTATTAATACCGAGTTGCGTTATCTTATTAATACCGAATTGTGTTATCTTTATTAATACCGAGTTGTGTTATCTTATTAATACCGAATTGTGTTATCTTATTAAGACCGAATTGTGTTATCTTTATTAAGACCAAATTGTGTTATCTTATTAATACCGAATTGTGTTATCTTATTAATACCGAATTGTGTTATCTTATTAATACCGAATTGTGTTATCTTATTAATACAGAATTGTGTTATCTTATTAATACTGAATTGTGTTATCTTATTAATACCGAATTGTGTTATCTCATTAATACCGAATTATGTCATCTTATTAATACCGAATTGTGTTATCTTATTAATACCGAGTTGGGTCATCTTTATTAATAACGAATTGTGGTATCTTATTGATGCCGAGTTGTGTTATCTTATTAATACCGAATTGTGTTATCTTATTAATACCGAATAGTGTTATCTTATTAATACCGAATATCAAGGTAGGTAGTGACAAGTAGCAATTGTATAAGTCTTTAGTTTGACTCAGTCGCGATTCAAACTCCCTACCTACAACACGGGAAGCTTGCAACCGCGTCCGGTGTTTTGAATTTGAGAAATTCTTCAATAGAAAGCCAGCTTTTGCAGCTGGATCGTGCACCTTTAATTTCTGATCGTATCAAAGCGATGACTTACGACATTGATACATTGGCACTTGTCGCTGCATTGTCGGATGCACAAGTGGAGATCCCTGATTGATTGCACCATGAAGTATCCAAGCTTTATCTGATTTGCATTTAAATCGAGAACACTCAAAGTGAATCGCGATAAAGCAGGCAGTGTGGGGAATGAGCATGGGGCACTCATTCAGCGTCAGAGTGAGGGACTCAGAGGCAGGGAACCAAACACACGGGCAACGTCTGTCACTCAACCAGGCAGTGTGTGGAATGAGCATGGGGCACTCATTCAGCGTCAGAGTGAGGGACTCCGAGGTGGGGAACCATACACACCGGCAACGTCTGTCACTCAACCAGGCAGTGTGTGGAATGAGCATGGGGCACTCATTCAGTGTCAGAGTGAGGGACTCAGAAGCAGCCAACCATACACACCGGCAATATATGTCACTCATCCACAGGCCACGCCCCCGAGCCTCGTCCTGATTGGCTAGCACTGCCACTCAACCACCTCACAGTCAACCACAGCAGCAGCATGGTTGCTAATCTGCCCTGTTGTCTCCTGACTTGATTGATTGATTGGTGGTTTCTTAACGCGGTGTCGGCAGCATAGGCCATATTCTCAGAGGTATCCTCACATACAAACCACTGCGCACCGAACCACTGTCTCCACCAGATGGTCCTCTACCCACCATCCACACACGCCTCAAACGGTTGTTTGAACTCAAGTTTGTAATCTGTTCTATGTGGTGACAAATGTTACTAAGTAGTCCAGTATCTAAATTATATAGGAATGATCAAGTCTAGATAATTGTTTTGGTTTTGAAAGTGTGATGTTTCATCGAACTATGCAGCTTTAAAATTTAAAAAAAAGAATTCATGCAAAACATGTGTGATTATAAAGATATGGAAGGTAAACATTATTATATTGCTATTCTCTATAAGACCCAATGCGGTATCGGTGGCACCACCTTCGACTCACGTCGTCTCCACCGGATGTTGACGAGTGTCAGTCACACAGGAGGATTTTCTTTAAATTTTTAATGTTTCTTATTGATATACCTGATTCCTGATTGTTGTGATGATGACTTTTTTTTATGTTGGATTAAGATGTCACATTTACCGGTTCTGATTGAGCAGTACTCACACCCCTCATGAACCATTGTTCACTTCCTGCACTTGTTACATAACCCAGTCCGGGATATAATATCACTGTGGCTTGTAAGCTAAGCTGAAATACTGATCTATTTGAAATCGTGTCTCCTGACACCCTCCTGACCTTGGTCAAGTGACTATTGCTGGCTAAATATGTAGGGTGTTAAAGTTGCATAGTCCGATGAAAACATCAAATTTTCAAAAGCAAAATACTTATATAGATTTGAGTCTATATATTCAACTTAGATACTGGTGCACTTATTAAGCATTCGTTGCCACAAAGAAGCTTGTAACAAGTCAATTTAATAGTTACTACTGAAGTCTATGGTGTCAGAGTTTTGGTGTGCTTGGCAAAATTAATTTGGCATATTTCAATGTCAAATATACCTCCAAAGATAGCCATTTAAATTAAAAGTTACTTCAAACTAACGTAATGTAGATCATAACGATCCGCATAATGTAATTATCTCAAAAAATGGCAGAAACTCAAAAGCATCGGACTATGCAACGTTAACTCCCCATGTGGGAGTTTGTGGCTTCGATCCCTGGCCGAGTCAAACCAGAATTGTTGTAGCCAATCCTAGTACCCGGTATTTCTAGGATGGTTCAACGAGGATTCCCTCTGGTGGAGAGTGGAAGAACCACAACTATGCTGTATGCTCTGTGAAACATGTATAGTAGATGGATTCCACCACCAACCTTATGATGGCAATGGAGGAAGGGAAGTTGTGGGTGGCAGGTGACCGGAATGTTCTGTGGAAAAGGCATATTACCAGGATGAATACTCTGCTAGTATTTTAATAGGGTGATTGTAAATGAGCTGAAGCCGAACACCAAGCCAAATTGTAAAACAGGAAGGACTGGTTAGTGCAAATATCAGGATAATCTGACTGTGTAGGATATCAGGTCATCGTGCCGGCTGCGTAATCTCCCAAAGGGGCAGCACTATAACGTGGCCATGAGTGTGCACTGTCACAAGTCGGTACCCGCCCGATATGAAATGAGATGTTTACTAGGATGCAACATCACAAACTCGCAAACTCAGCAGTAACATTTGATCGACAGCAAAAGACTGTTCAATTGTAGCCAATTAGAAGACGCCATTTCCATTAGGCCACACAAAAATGGCAATAAAAATAACCCATCTGCAATTTGGATTGCCTGAAGGGAAGTTCCCATCAGAGGTCCATGTCTGTCTGCACTTAGAGTAGCCGTATTTACATTTACAACGCAGGCCCTTTAATCGTTTTTTGTTCGGCGTTTCAAAGAAGATTTAATTTGCCAAATTTGAGAATCGAATCTAAAATGTTGATATGGCTGCATCGACGTTGTGCTGAAAACAGCGACTGTCATCGATGTCTACTTGGCATTAGCAAGGAACAGTGAGTGGGTGTTCCTTTGAGGGATAATGCATTGTTTGGCAAAGACTTCTAAATCGATGAATCGATGAAGGTGTTGCACTCATTCCGTCCGGCTGTCTCTTGTTGTTGTTGTCCCTAAGCATCTCTGGGTGTTCATGAAGTCCAGCCATCACTCATTCAGATAGTTGGCACCCACGTAATAACATCCCGGATGGCTTGGTGATGATCGGCTTCTCATCTACAACTACCTCCCACTAAGTTAGGCAAAGAAAGACAATGATCTATTACGCTAACAGTGAAACCCATTTATAATGCACCCTGATTTAACGCAAATTCAGATATAACGCGATCATTCATTGAACCCAGGATTCTTTAATTTGACAAATGTTGAGCAATTGTTGAGTGTCCGAGGTTTCGAGCGCTGAATGGCGAGCTGCTGGGTGCCTTGGTCACGTGACATAGTTCTGGCGGGGAAATCCTGTGTGGGTAGGTGAGCGGCTGCTGGCGTCGGCGTGTTTTTTTTTGTTTTTTTTTGTATATTAGTTGTTTAAGCAGGGGAAATTTCAGTCACAGGCGATTGGTCTTCCTCATTCCACTGCTCCTTGCCCTATCCTAATAATGCCGAGCGCCTGGCTAGGAAGCGACAAGTATCAATTTTTAAGTCTTGATAACACATGTTAACACAAACAATTGAATAAACTGAACACCGATTTAACGCAAACCTGCTCTGTTTCGCGAGTGCATTGCATGGACCCCAATGGTGGCTTTATAACGGGGTTTCACTGTATTACTGCTGGTGTGGTGATGAAAATGGGAAACATTGCGCGCAGAGTAGAATTCGAACCCACATGTTTTGACTTTCAGGGTTAGCATGCTAACCATTACACTACCTCGACACCCTGATGTGATGACCCTATTCATGCATACCTGTCTATGTGACGCCTACCATGAAAGGTCAGTGCAGAATACTACACTCGCCCCCCCTGGAATAGACTATATCACCGTACCAGCAGTACAGTGCATTGTGGGATGCGTCAGAGCAAAACAAACCGGAGAGAAGCACATAGCGCATGCTAATACACTGGGTGCAGCTATGAAATGTGTTAGATTCAGCTCATCTCAACTCTTGTTTGAAACATAGAACACTAACTAAAATATATATATAATAAATTAAGATATTACTCTTTTATCCAGCATTGCATTTACATCAATATAATCAGCACATCTTATGCCATGTGCATTTAAATTTAAACAAATCTGGGCACTCAGACTAGTGTTAGAGCCATTGCCAGAGTCAGTTTTATTTATTTTATTAATGTTTCTTATTTATAGCCTATGGTTAATGACATATGTACAACTGATTTATTGATTGATTGGTGGTTGCTTTACGGCGTGTCGGCAGCATAGGCCATATTCACAGTGAGAAATGTTTGTTCTTTGTTCAAACCATCGCTTTTACATGTAAAAGTAGACAATCAATTATGTGCCAATAGACACTCATTAAATTAGAAAGCTCACAATCATATATTTGTGGTCAAGGGAAACAAATTCCCATAGAAAAAGAAGTTTTTTTAATAATTGATAGAATCTATTTAGTAAACTATATGAGGTGGTCCAGTCCAGCTGCCCTCAAAAAGGCTAAAATGTTTTCCTGTTTTACCTTAGTAAAAAGGTCATGCATACTGTCTGCAGTGTAGAACTGTTGGCGCAGGGCCAAAAATTCAACGCAACTTAGTGAAATGTGTTTGAGTGTCAGCGAGGACTGACACCCAATACATTCAGGGGGAGGTTCCCCTTGAGCAGAAAAGCATTTGTAAGCCACGAGTGGCCAATATGGCAGCGGCTAAGGACCACTTGGTCCCACCGACCTTCCGCATGAGTCTGTGGTGGTCTTCCCACAGATGGTTAAATTTCTTTAAGTTTATTAATGTTTTCATCCCACTCATGTTGCCATCTGGATTTTATGTGGGTAGCTATTAATGGTTTCAGATCAGAGTGAGGGATCAGACACGGTTCAAGATCACAGTTCAGGGCCTTCTTCGCAGACCGAGCAGCTTGTTTGTTTCCTTTTATGCTGGCATGGCGAGGCACCCAGCACAGGTGGATGTCATACCACTCCGTTGTCAGTTGGTTCATTTTATAAATGACCGTTGCTAGAATAGGGTGATTAATTTTCAGTCCAGCAACAGCCAGGAGGCAACAGAACGAATCACTGTATATAACATAGTTAGTGTGGTTGGGTACCTCGATACACTCCAATGCGAGAAGGAGAACTAGATATAGGATATATATTTCTCTGAAACAAGTGAATGTTGACACATTTGCCATTTTAATAATTAGAACAAGAATTAATAATGGTGATGTGGATATCACTGATTGTTTTGTGTGGAATTGTATGTATCTTAGCTCAAAATGTTTAACTATGGCTAGTTTCATCTTAGCTATATCCATCAGATCATTATATTGCATGTTTGCATACATGTTTATGCCAAATTGTTATGTATTTCTATTCATTTTGAATAAAATCAAAGTTTGTCCCTATGCGTATTGACAAACTCAATGGCCATTCGCATTTGCTTTGCTGCCAAGGCTGTTTTCAGCGCATGCGCAGTCGAAACCGTGATCTTGTCTATTGTAAGTCGTTTACATGGTTGTTATACATAAATTGTTTAATGTTTACAATAGCATACATACAGGCAATGCACATCCATAGACATACGCAGGGTAGTTTAAATACCTTACAGTGGGTCACTTGTACAGGATCCAAGTCACAGCACCAGTGTCAACGGGGTGATGACAATGGGAATTATTGCCACCAGAGCAGGATTCGAAGTCCCACTTCTTGCCATTCCAGTACTTGTCTGCCACCAAAAAAAAGAAGTTATGCAACTGGACTAACAATTGAAAAAGACACATGATGAAAGCGATTCTATCAGACCAGCTTTACTTCCTTGAGTTCCTTCATCCCTGCTATCCCAGAATGCCATCGCCATAATATGACACCAGACGGGATGGCCGAATGAGTTAGAGCGTCCGTTTCCCATGCTGGTAGATCATGGGGTCGTGGGTTCGAACCCTGGTCGAGTCAAACCAATGTCTTAAAAGTTGATACTTGTCACTTCCTAGCCAGGTGCTCGCCATTATTAGGATAGGGCAAGGACTGTTTGGCTCAGAGTCAGGATAATGTGACTGAGTGGGATACCAGGTCATGGTGCCAACGGCCTGGTTTCCCAGTGGGAAAGCACTATAAAGTCACCATGAATGCGCACTGTTATAAGTCGGTACCCATCCTGATATGTCCTTAGATGTTGCTAGGAAGTAAAACAAGAACAAACAAACATAATATGACACATGATGTACTACTGATTATCTGTGCTGATATCACCCTGGAAGTCATTATGAATGGCAGAGTTAACTGAATGCTGATAGAACACAACCATCAATATTAATCTTCTATTACATCTCAGCGCAATCTGCCAACGGTGTAAATTACAATAAACAAAATAATCCAGTTTTAGTCACCGGAGTTTGATTCCAAAGGGAAGCACCTTAGTGTCTCTGTGTTTTTATTTGTTATCGTCAGAAGGCTGGCTTAGTGAGCAATATTACATTGCAACCAATATTCCCTTCTACACGTTACTGCAAATTCCCTTCCACATGTTACTGAATATTTCCTTCTACATGTTACTGAATATTCCCTTCCACCTTTGTTACTGAATATTCCCTTTTACATGTGACTGGATATTCTGTTCCACATGTTACTGAATATTCCCTTCTCGATGTTACTAAATATTCCCTTCTACACATTACTGAATATTCCCTTCTACATGTTACTGAATATTCTCTTCTACATGTTCCTGAATATTCCCTTCTACATGTCACTGAATATTCCCTTCTACAAGGTGTTTCCTATTCGGATAACATTATATGGTGCTAAAGCTGCAGAGTCCGATGAAAAATCAACTATTTCAAAAGCAAAACAATTATCTAGAATTGATTCAACGTATCTAGCTTAGATACTGATTTACTTATTTAAGCATTTGTTGCCAAATAGAAGGGAATACTTAGTCTATTTAATCAAACCTGATACTGCTGAAGCCTATGGCGTCAATGTTTTGGCATGCATGCCAAAACTAATGCAATGATTTTGCATTTACAATATTTCAAAACTTAGCGATTTAAGTAAGATGGATTATAACAATCAATTCAATATATTTATCTCAGGACATGACAGAAACTCAAAACCTTCGGACTTTGCAACTTCAAATATCCTACAAAGCCAAATCTAAATCTAAAGACATGGACTATGCATTGCTCACGGACACAGTAGACAGAGAGGCTGAGATTGGTAAAACAAGACTTTTATTCGGGCGCAGCCCACCCAATGGCATGTACATCGATCATGAGTGGCTGTTGGATAGGGAGCAGTCGAGCGAAGGTCCTGCTATTAAAGGAGGGTGAATGAGAATGAAATGAGGGGAGACGAAACATATGAGCGAAGTAACATTGAATGAGCAAAAGAGAGTTAACATATATACAGTAGATAGCTATAACTGTACAATAAATGTTAATAGGGTGATACTTAATTATATATAAATGATTATGGTCAACTACCTGGGTGTCAGTTGGGTAATTGTTTGAAAGGAAGTTGATGTTTTTGGGAGTAAATGATTTGATTTGTTGATTGCTTGTTGATTGGCATGGTGCCAATCTAAGGCAGGTGTGGGTGGGTGGGTAAAATTGGAGCTGGGAAGTGGACAGTTCGGGAGGTTGAGGCGGACTGACCAGCTGAGGTGCGGTGTCGGGGCACCCGAAGTGTGGTGTGTTTTGATTGGCTGAGGAGTGGCGGCCAGTGATTGGTGTAGGGAGAGAGAGGCGAGGGGGGGCCAGAGGATGGCTTTCCTCCTCCCTTTCCCCCCTCACCCAAGCCCCCATACCAGGGAATATTTATTAACGTGCATAAGGGAATATTCAGTAACAAGTAGAAGGGAATATTTAGTAACATGTAGATGGGAATATTCAGTAACATGTAGCAGGACATATTCAGTAAGAGGTAGAAGGGAATAGTTAGTACCATGTAGATGGGAATATTCAGTAACATGTAGATGGGAATATTAAGTAACATATATAAGGGAATATTAAGTGACATGTGGAAGGGAATATTCAGTAACATGTATAAGGGAATATTCAGTAATATATAGAAGGGAATATTCTGTAACATGTACAATGGAATATTCCATAACATGTATAATGGAATATTCAGTAACATGTAGACAGGAATATTCAGTATCATGTAGAAGAATAATTCAGTAACACATAGAAGGGAATCTTCACTAGCATGTAGAAGGGAATATTCAGTACCATGTAGAAGGGAATATTCAGTAACATGTGCAATGGAATATTCCATAACATGTAGAATTGAATATTCAATCATATGTGGAAGGGAATATTCAGTAACATGTAGAAGGGAATATTCAGTGACATGTAGAAGGGAATATTCAAGAACACATAGAAGAGAATATTCAGTAACATGTGGAAGGGAATATTCAGTAATGTGTAGAAGGGAATAATTAGTAACATCTAGAAGGGAATATTCAGTAACATGTGGAACAGAATATTCAGTAACATGTAGAAGGGAATATTCAGTAACATGTAAAAGGGAATATTCAGTAACATGTGGAAGGGAATATTCAGTAACATGTAGAAGGGAATATTCAGTAACATGTGGAAGGGAATATTCAGTAACATGTGGAAGGGAATGTTCAGTAACATGTAGAAGATAATATTCAGTAACATGTAGAAGAGAATATTCAGTAACCCATGGAAGGGAATATTCAGTAACATGTAGAAGGGAATTGTCAGTAACATGTAGAAGATAATATTCAGTAACATGTAGAAGAGAATATTCATGAACACATAGAAGGGAATATTCAGTAACATGTAGAAGGGAATATTCAGTAACATGTGGAAGGGAATATTCAGTAACATGTAGAAGGGAATATTCAGTAACATGTAGAAGGGAATATTCAGTAACATGTAAAAGGGAATATTCAGTAACATGTGGAAGGGAATATTCAGTAACATGTAGGAGGGAATATTCAGTAACATGTGGAAGGGAATATTCAGTAACATGTGGAAGGGAATTTTCAGTAACATGTAGAAGATAATATTCAGTAACATGTAGAAGAGAATATTCATGAACACATAGAAGGGAATATTCAGTAACATGTAGAAGGGAATATTCAGTAACATGTAGAAGGGAATATTCAGTGACATGTAGAAGGGAATATTCAGTCAAGTTAACAGAACCTGTTGGTGCTAAAGCCTATGGGGTCAGAATTTGCCAGATTAACTTTAGATGTTTGTACTTCAAATATCTCTAAAGTTAACCATTTAAAATAATTGTTTGTTTGTTGTTGTGTTACGTCCTAGCAACATCTAAGGTCATATCAGGACTGGTACCGACTTGTGTCAGTGTGCACTCATGGCAACCTTATAGTGCTGCCCCACTGGAAGACCAGGCCGCCAGTGCCATGCCCTGATATCCCACTCAGTCACAGTATCCTAACACTGAGCCAACCGGTCCTTGCCCTATCATAATAATGCCGAATGCCAGGCTAGGAAGCGACAGGTATAAATTGTTAAGTCATTGGTTTGTCTTGAACAGGACTACTGAACAATCTACCAACACGGGAGACGGACGCTCTAACTCATTCGGCCATCCCGTCTGGTTCTATTTAAAATAAGTTACTTCAAAGTTAAGTAAGGTAGATAATAACAATCAATTCAATATATTTATCTGAGAAAATGGCCGAAACTCAACACCATTGGACTATGCAACTTTAAAGCCACACACGCAATAAGTTTGATATTATTAAGACATGCACGCTTACTACTCTGCTACTCAGTCGGTACATTGAAATGTACCGTACATATAATGCAAATACATTATATATGTATATGTATTGGGATATATATAGCATGGCTATTACACTGGGTTTGTGGCATTACGCGCTTTGTTATGACACACATACACACTACCCTGGAGGTACACAGTAATGCACGATAGCTACATATATGCACAGCCTGGAACTCTAATGTGTGGCACGCAAACATGCTCTTACACAACCTTTTACTCAATAACCCACCTTAATGGAATGCACTGGCAGGAAATTAAATGGCGCTCTTTGTGTCATAAAACATGCAGCATTATTCAATATGAGAATGTTGTAGCAATGTCACAACAAACGGGGGCCGTCATTTATCTAGTGAGAAGCTGGATCAGTGTGGTAAGACATGTGGAATGTTGTACCAATGTCACAACTAAAGCCTGCCATTACTTATCAGACGGGAACCTGCAAAAGGGCATCAGTACATGTGGTGTTAGTATGCAGGAGAATGTTGTAACAATGTCACAACTAATGCCTGCCATTACTTATCTAATGGGAACCTCGATAATGGTGTTAGGACATGTGGTGTTGCTATGTATAATAATGTTGTAGCACTGTCACAACTAATGCCTATCATCGCTTATCTGGCAGGATCCTGGTGAAGGACAGTGGGACACCAGGTGTTACTATATTCGATAATGTCATAGTAACATCACAACTTATGCCTGCCATTAATAATCTGATGGGAACCTGGATAACGGCCTTAGTACATCTGGTGTTACTATGTAAGAGAATGTAGTAACAATGTCACAACTAACACCCACCATCACTTATCTGCGGGGAACCTGGATAACGGCGTTAGTACATGTGGTGTTACTATGTAAGAGAATGTAGTAACAATGTCACAACTAACACCCACCATCACTTATCTGCGGGGAACCTGGATAACGGCGTTAGTTCATGGGATGTTGCTATGTATGAGAATGTCGTAACAATGTCACAACTAATGCCCACAATCACATATCTGCGGGCACCCTGGATAACGACGTTAGTACATGTGGTGTTACTATGTATGAGAATGTCGTAACAATGTCACAACTAATGCCCACCATCACATATCTGCGGGCAACCTGGATAACGGCATTAGTACATGTGGTGTTACTATGCAGGAGAATGTCGTAACAATGTCACAACTAATGCCCACCATCACATATCTGGTGGGAACCTGGCGAAGAGCCGTAGGAGATGGGACATTGATGTATATTCAAACATTACATTAATTAATTTACATTCTGAGTTGGTTTGTTGCCACAGTAAACTATACTAACTTGGACTCCAGTTAAACTGTGCTGAATATATTCTGCATTAAATGAAATGTCAGTGACCGGATATATGTGGGTAGCAGAATTCACTGTGATTCATCCCCATTATATAAAATACCACGTCCTGTATGTATGTGTGCATGCAGTGCTTCAATGTCAATCTCCCTATTTCTAGCCTGACCAGAGAATCGGTTGAGCAGTAGCTGAGTTGATACCACCCTACTGGGTTACTGAGGTAACTTTACCCTCATCTCAAGCCCGACAATGCCAGGCACTGGGCAAATCAGCTCAACGTCTAAGCAGGATGTTACATGGCGAGCGTGAAACAATTAATCCCTTCGAAAACAGTACTTTTGTAACAGTTGAAACCCACTGCTTAAAGGGACCCGGTATAGGTGGCTGAATCTGGAACTGTACTCCGACAAATGTTCTCCAAGCACACCTTTTCAGTTTGTGTAACTAAGTGTAAAGTCTTCAGCTGGAATCTGTGGTTGTGTAGGCAGGCTATAATGAAATCAATACAGGCAAGAAGAGAAATGAAGAGTATAAATAATGAAAGTAGAGTGAGAGCTTGTACCCTGAGGTTTATTATTATATAGTGGTACATGGATCTGGTATTGCATACCACCTGACCATTATCTCCAAAGAGCAACAAGCATTTACAGTTACCCCAATGAACAGTAAGCATTCTTGTGTCACCATGGCTACCGTGATCTGCCCACCACCACCATGTGGTGTGGCTTCTTGGCAACCACCTGCCTGAGCTGTGTGTGTGGTGATCCGTGACTAACAGTTGGGGGGAAGGGGGTAGTGAGTAGTGCTCTTGAGGCTCCTTACACACTATCACTAGTGCCTCATTCACACTATCTACCTAATACACAATGACTATTGACCATAAGTAAAGGATCACCAGCAACAACATAAATACATTCATGCACCTGGCACTATATAGCATTTACATTCATAGACCATTTGTACTCCATCATAGACCATTTGCATTCCCCACCATTGCGTTTCATCAGAATATGTTACATAAGTATGGGGAAGGGGAGTGCCACAGTGGCTGTGTGCAAGTGCAAGTGAATTCCCCCGTGACGTCACTCATACGTTAGATTCAGAGTTAATTTGTTTTCTCAGTGAACCTATGCACGGAGAAGGAAACAAAAGAAATGCACACAATGTGACTTTTACATGAGGGTCTAGGTAAATAACATCCTGCTTCCCTGATTAAACAAAGTGTGGCTGCCAGTGTAAGATGGCGGACCAGGACCCGCCTGAGGATGTCAGGTTGGTTGTTAGTTGGTTGTTGGAGCTTAACGTTCTGGCAAAATCTAAGGTCATATCAAGACGGGTACTGACTTGTAACAGTGTGCACTCATACCAACGCTATAGTGCTGCTCCACTGGAGACCAGGGCACCAGCACCATGAACTGATATCTCATTCACTCACATTATCCTGCCACTAAGCCAACCAGTCCTTGCCCTATCCTAATAATACCTGACGCCTAGCTAGGATGTGACCAGTATACATTTGTATGTTATCGATTTGATGCGACCAGGATTTGAACCCATGAGTTTGAATCTCACGATCTCCCAAAATGGGAGAAGGACGCTCAACTCATTCGACCATCCCACCAGGTACCAGCCTGAGGAATGGGAAGCAGAGAGCAGTGAGAGGCCTCATCCCGCCAGGTACCAGCCTGAGGAATGGGAAGCAGAGAGCAGTGAGAGGCCTCATCCTGCCAGGTACCAGCCTGAGGAATGGGAAGCAGAGAGCGTTGAGAGGCCTCATCCCGCCAGGTACCAGCCTGAGGAATGGGAAGCAGACAGCAGTGAGAGGCCTCATCCCGCCAGGTACCAGCCTGAGGAATAGGAAGCAGAGAGCAGTGAGAGGCCTCATCCCGCCAGGTACCAGCCTGAGGAATGGTGACGCAGAGAGCGTTGAGAGCCCTCCAGTAATGAATAGAGTGTGGATCCTGATGGTAGTACCACTAGGCATGCAGTGTGTGTACAGCCGAGGGCAGAGGACTGTGACACAGCTTACACCTGTCTAGTAGTACCAGCAATAGCATCAGCGCCATTTTGTGTTGCGCACCGATAGCACTTAGTGATAACGCATCTTGATGGTGGATAGCACTTGGGTGGGGAAGGGGGCGGTTCACAAACAGTGCACATGCCGCTAGTGCTCTGTGTGATGGTTATCACTGCATCATAGTCCGTGAGGACCAGACTGAATGGCTAAATGAGTTGAGCATCCATTACCCGTTTTTGGAGATCTTAGGATTCCAACCCACTTGTAAAAATATACGGATTTTCGGTTCGCAATTATATATTGGCAGAGAGCGTTATTATTCTTGGGCGACAGAGTGGGGAGAAGGTTATGTAATATAAGAGCCATTCACATTATGACATGATATAAGCTGTGTGAAATATATGTTCATACATGATGCCTAAGATTAATGAAGAGATGTTCTTATATAAGAGACAGTTCAGGTTGGGTGAAATGTTCCTCTATGTATTCATAAAGAATGCAATTGGAGAAAAAGGCCATTTGAATATATATATATATTTGTAACTGTTTGCAACTACCTGTTACCATGGTGCCGATGGGTCAGCACACCAGCCTAATCAACAGATATACCGAGGCGCCGCCTGCAGCTGGGTTGAGTGACCGCCACCCCAACTGGATGGTGCCCCCTCCCAAGCTGTGGGGGGTGCTTGATTGGCGGACTGAGGGATGTCCAGTCACACCCTCCCCTCTTGGCCTCTGACCACAATAGCCTTACTAGATTATTGATTATTAAAGACCGATGCTCCAGTAACACAGGACAGCGGCACTCTACTCCTGGTTCTGGAGTGAGACACACCTACTCTAGAACAGGACCCCAGACACTCTGTCTGATGCTACCAAATTGCATATATTCAAATGGAGCTGTGTGGAACAACCAGGAGACTCCGGTTTAATGGGCTGTAGGCACGGATTCAGAGACAGACTATAGAGGCAATGAGATTCTGTGTGGGCAGAAGGTAAGGGGTTAGGGTGATAGGTCACTGATAGGTTGAACAGGCGTTGATGCCAATAAAGCACAACATCCTCACTGTCTATCTTTGTTACTTGTCTTTCTTCCTTAGTACTGGTTAATGCATTGGTAGTCTTGGTTTGAATAACTGCATCACAGGGGAAATGAAGGGGGAAGAGTGTATAGTATTCTGGGGTGCTCATAATGGCCGGGCATTCACGAGAACCCTTGTCGAAGTCAAATCAATGACTTCAAAATTGATACTTATCGCTTCCCAGCCAGGTGCTTGGCATTATTAGGATAGGGCAAGAACTGGTTGGCTCAGTGTCAGGATAATGTGACTGAGTTGGATATCAGGTCATGGTGATGGCGGCCTGGTCTCCCAGTGGGACAGCACTATGAAATCGCCATGAGTGCGCCCTGTCAGAATCGGTACCCATCCTGATATGACCTTAGATCTTGCAAAGACGTAAAGCTCCAACAACTAACACCACAGTCGGTGGGTGGTGGGACTATGCATAAAGTACATCGGGATTATCACGTGATAGCACAACCAGACCGTAGCTAGCACAGGAGGGGGGATGGAGGGAGGCAGTTGCCGCCCTCACCATAATCAACATGAATCCAATATTTAACCTCCCTGAAATGCCATTTCAGTGCTTTTAGAATAAAAACAAATCCTGGGCTGGAGTGGGACCTACACCTAGACTCCCCCTACTGTCTCACACCTTTAGCACGCATCCATTCCAAGAAATTATATGGAATTATGGGTAAGCCAAATACCAATTGCTGGCTACGGCTCTGTATGGAGGTGTATGGACTAGCGTGCTGAGCATTACCAGTGCTTCGGAGATAAGTCAATTTGCATAGTGCTATTTTGTTAGAGCTCCATAATCCGTGGAAAGCATAAACTTGTCCAATGCGAAACATTTACCGATAGTATCCAGTTTGGATAATGGTGCACTCAGTAGACGCACAGTGCTGCGCGCGCAGGGAATAATAACTTAATTTAAAGTTGTATAACCCGGCAAAAGCACTACTTTTCGAAAGTAAAACACTTAGCTACATTTGCTCGAGTCTAACCAATGATTTGAAATTAAATAAGTGTCGCTACCTAGCCTGGCGTTTGGCATTCCTAGCATATGGCAAGGATCAGTGGCATGAGGAAGACCAATTGCCTGTAGTTGAACTTGCTGCTGTTTAACAAAGACCCTATAATACTGATG